>JAGDYQ010000091.1:3676167-3754027 GCA_021962125.1 Bulinus truncatus | reverse complement strand
TTTCAGTTTCAGAGATAATTTGGACTGATTAGTTTTGAACTGAAGAATTTAATATCTAGTTATTGAAGCTGTATTTACAAATGATGATAAAATTATTGTGCACAACATATATTTTATTGGCGACCACTGTGTATCCAATCAGATCACAGAACAGAAATGAGGGCATCTCAGGCTATATTCCTAGAAGACCTACAGTTCTCCAGTTTATCTGTCAATTTGAATGATGAACTTACGCTCACTGTCGTACTGTATAGTAATTTCCCGGAACCCATCACATTCGACAAGATACAGGTAGTGTTTTATAATATCTTTCATCCTTATTTATTTATTCACAGCACATATAATATCTATAACCATTGTATTAGTGTATTGGTAAAAATGGTTCTTTATTACGAACTGCAAAACTAGTACCTATAAATTATCATCTCAAGACTTTAATACTTTAATACGATAATGCAATAATTGAATGAATGAAAATTTCTTTCATCACTCATTTTTAAAATCTTCCTGATCAAAGACTTTTTCTAACTTATCTCCTCTCAATTATGTCTACATTTGCCACCCATCAGCTTTCTTCCTCCTATGTCACCCATCAGCTTTCTTTCTCCTATGTCACCCATCAGCTTTCTTCCTCCTATGTCACCCATCAGCTTTCTTCCCCCTATGTCCTATTCTTCCATCTTCTTTTAGTTCAAAACTCTCTTTCAGAACTATTCACTCATGCTCAAAAACCCCTTTCACGCTTTAACATTCTTATGCACAAAAAAAAAATTCGGGTGGCCGAGTGGTGTAGATACTCGACTGTCGACCTGAGAGTCCTGGGTTCGATCCTCGGTGAGAACCATGGGAATTTTTCCAGGTGAATTGTGTTTCAAAGTCATCCCCCAAGTCCACCCAGCTTTAAATGGGTACCTGACTTAAGTTGGGGAAGTAAAGGTGGTTGGGCGTTGTGCTAACCACACAATCTCTTTATATGCCGAGGTTACTACTATTAGGGCTAAGGGAACTTTACTTTTTTTACTTCTATCACCACAATTATTTAAACACTTTCAAACAGTTTTCATTTCTTTTAGGTTTAACTTCTTTTTTGGAAATTGAAAATAAAATAATCTGTCCTTTTTTTGGTTGCTGTCATCTTTTACTTCTATCCTTGATGGTATTACTTGTATTGTTGATGGTATGTTTCCTTTCAGGTGTCCATCAAAAAATGCAGTGAGTCGGAAGCATTGGAGTTTGTTGACAAGCAGCACCACCCCCAGCAGAAACCGACAGCGCACAGACGCCAGCCCAGCGGCACGCACATCATTGTCGACAAGATGTTGAACTTTCAGGTGGGTCAGAACGTTGATTGGTTGGCACCTGGGTGCAATAATGATGTCATTGCTTTGCTATGTTCAATTTTTTTATTTTTATGAAATGTATGTTATAGTATTCATGAGACTATTTTTTCACAATAGCCTGTGACCCAAAAATTACCGAGCCAGTTAGACTTTTACACGACAGTTGAAAGGTCAAAGGAGAGGCTTGTCTCCTGTTCTCTTGTGTGTCACAATGCCCATCAGCTGTTGAAGCGTTTAGACAGCGCCGGGTCGAACCACGCTGCAGCACACATACAGAAAGATGATTACTCAATTTGTTTCTCACAGTCATCCTTGACCTTACAGCCTGGCTTAAACACCTTGACATTTACCACCAAGGTAATTCATTCTTTGCACTAATGACGACTTTATTTTTCCTGTATGTCTTTATGTTTGTGGCAAATGTTTTCGACATTTTTTTTTTTTAACTACTGATTCGTAATAAAACCTGACGATGTAGCGACCTATTTTTCGGTTGAAAATACAGAAAGCCTTAATAGACATCATTATTTTGTCCTTGTGTTTTAAATTTATTTCTCTCTTGTTGAACAGTGCATAAGGCAAAGGAATAATGCCTTCAGGAATTAATTTCTTGGTTTGTATCTAGTGAATGGCACTTGACTGTATCATACACATGTGTCTAGTAACTGGCAGTGTCGTATGAGTGATGACTAACCTTGTTACATTTAATGCTAGCTGAAGCTTCTCCTGTTTCAGATTCACGAGAGGGGGATTTTCCACCTGAGCCAAATGTGTCTCACCGTGCAGCCTCTGGATCTGCTGAAGCCTATTTCTGCTGAAGGAACATCTTTTAAAGTGAGCAGTATCTCTCCAGAGTTTTACCTGAAACCAAAGCACTCAGGTATTTTGAGAACGCATTATTTTTCTTTCTAGATCTTTTAATGTCCTGCAACATACTGTATTATTTCTGGCAACTATTTCTTTCCCGTCTTGGCTGTGGCTACCTGTTACACTGGTCATAGATGGTTTTTGATGCAGTTGATATTTCAACGATATTAAGCGAAGTTAATTATGCTGAGTAAGAATGTGCCACTAGTTTTGTTTGATTTGCTCCAGTTAAATAAATATTTAATTGGAGTTGCATTAAAATTTGTTTAAAATTTTATTTATAACATAAAGCTGTGATTGTTAATAATACATTGAGATCTAAATCAATGCTGTGATTGTTAATAACGCATTGAGATCTAAATCAATGCTGTGATTGTTAATAACGCATTGAGATCTAAATCAATGCTGTGATTGTTAATAACGCATTGAGATCTAAATCAATGCTGTGATTGTTAATAACGCATTGAGATCTAAATCAATGCTGTGATTGTTAATAACATTGAGATCTAAATCAATGCTGTGATTGTTAATAATGCATTGAGATCTAAATCAATGCTGTGATTGTTAATAATGCATTGAGATCAAATCAATGCTGTGATTGTATTAATAAAATCGCATTGAGATCCAAATCAATGATGTGATTGTTAATAACGCATTGAGATCCAAATCAATGCTGTGATTGTTAATAGCGCATTGAGATCCAAATCAATGCTGTGATTGTTAATAACGCATTGAGATCCAAATCAATGCTGTGATTGTTAATAACGCATTGAGATCTAAATCAATGCTGTGATTGTTAATAACGCATTGAGATCTAAATCAATGCTGTGATTGTTATTAACGCATTGAGATCTAAATCAATGCTGTGATTGTTATTAACGCATTGAGATCTAAATCAATGCTGTGATTGTTAATAACGCATTGAGATCTAAATCAATGCTGTGATTGTTAATAACGCATTGAGATCTAAATCAATGCTGTGATTGTTAATAACGCATTGAGATCTAAATCAATGCTGTGATTGTTAATAACGCATTGAGATCTAAATCAATGCTGTGATTGTTAATAACGCATTGAGATCTAAATCAATGCTGTGATTGTTAATAACGCATTGAGATCTAAATCAATGCTGTGGTTGTTAATAGCGCATTGAGATCTAAATCAATGCTGTGGTTGTTAATAACGCATTGAGATCTAAATCAATGCTGTGGTTGTTAATAACGCATTGAGATCTAAATCAATGCTGTGGTTGTTAATAGCGCATTGAGATCTAAATCAATGCTGTGGTTGTTAATAGCTGTGGTTGTTAATAGCATTGAGATCTAAATCAATGCTGTGGTTGTTAATAACGCATTGAGATCTAAATGCTAATGCAATCTAAATCAATGCTGTGGTTGTTAATAGCATTGAGATCTAAATCAATGCTGTGATTGTTAATAACGCATTGAGATCTAAATCAATGCTGTGGTTGTTAATAACGCATTGAGATCTAAATCAATGCTGTGATTGTTAATAACGCATTGAGATCTAAATCAATGCTGTGATTGTTAATAACGCATTGAGATCTAAATCAATGCTGTGATTGAAATCAAATGCTGTGATTGTTAATAACGCATTGAGATCTAAATCAATGCTGTGATTGTTAATAACGCATTGAGATCTAAATCAATGCTGTGATTGTTAATAACGCATTGAGATCTAAATCAATGCTGTGATTGTTAATAACGCATTGAGATCTAAATCAATGCTGTGATTGTTAATAACGCATTGAGATCTAAATCAATGCTGTGATTGTTAATAACGCATTGAGATCTAAATCAATGCTGTGATTGTTAATAACGCATTGAGATCTAAATCAATGCTGTGATTGTTAATAACGCATTGAGATCTAAATCAATGCTGTGATTGTTAATAACGCATTGAGATCTAAATCAATGCTGTGATTGTTAATAACGCATTGAGATCTAAATCAATGCTGTGATTGTTAATAACGCATTGAGATCTAAATCAATGCTGTGATTGTTAATAACGCATTGAGATCTAAATCAATGCTGTGATTGTTAATAACGCATTGAGATCTAAATCAATGCTGTGATTGTTAATAACGCATTGAGATCTAAATCAATGCTGTGATTGTTAATAACGCATTGAGATCTAAATCAATGCTGTGATTGTTAATAACGCATTGAGATCTAAATCAATGCTGTGATTGTTAATAACGCATTGAGATCTAAATCAATGCTGTGATTGTTAATAACGCATTGAGATCTAAATCAATGCTGTGATTGTTAATAACGCATTGAGATCTAAATCAATGCTGTGATTGTTAATAACGCATTGAGATCTAAATCAATGCTGTGATTGTTAATAACGCATTGAGATCTAAATCAATGCTGTGATTGTTAATAACGCATTGAGATCTAAATCAATGCTGTGATTGTTAATAACGCATTGAGATCTAAATCAATGCTGTGATTGTTAATAACGCATTGAGATCTAAATCAATGCTGTGATTGTTAATAACGCATTGAGATCTAAATCAATGCTGTGATTGTTAATAACGCATTGAGATCTAAATCAATGCTGTGATTGTTAATAACGCATTGAGATCTAAATCAATGCTGTGATTGTTAATAACGCATTGAGATCTAAATCAATGCTGTGATTGTTAATAACGCATTGAGATCTAAATCAATGCTGTGATTGTTAATAACGCATTGAGATCTAAATCAATGCTGTGATTGTTAATAACGCATTGAGATCTAAATCAATGCTGTGATTGTTAATAACGCATTGAGATCTAAATCAATGCTGTGGTTGTTAATAACGCATTGAGATCTAAATCAATGCTGTGGTTGTTAATAACGCATTGAGATCTAAATCAATGCTGTGGTTGTTAATAACGCATTGAGATCTAAATCAATGCTGTGATTGTTAATAACGCATTGAGATCTAAATCAATGCTGTGGTTGTTAATAACGCATTGAGATCTAAATCAATGCTGTGGTTGTTAATAACGCATTGAGATCTAAATCAATGCTGTGGTTGTTAATAACGCATTGAGATCTAAATCAATGCTGTGGTTGTTAATAACGCATTGAGATCTAAATCAATGCTGTGGTTGTTAATAACGCATTGAGATCTAAATCAATGCTGTGGTTGTTAATAACGCATTGAGATCTAAATCAATGCTGTGGTTGTTAATAACGCATTGAGATCTAAATCAATGCTGTGGTTGTTAATAACGCATTGAGATCTAAATCAATGCTGTGATTGTTAATAACGCATTGAGATCTAAATCAATGCTGTGATTGTTAATAACGCATTGAGATCTAAATCAATGCTGTGATTGTTAATAACGCATTGAGATCTAAATCAATGCTGTGATTGTTAATAACGCATTGAGATCTAAATCAATGCTGTGATTGTTAATAACGCATTGAGATCTAAATCAATGCTGTGATTGTTAATAACGCATTGAGATCTAAATCAATGCTGTGATTGTTAATAACGCATTGAGATCTAAATCAATGCTGTGATTGTTATTAACGCATTGAGATCTAAATCAATGCTGTGATTGTTAATAACGCATTGAGATCTAAATCAATGCTGTGATTGTTAATAACGCATTGAGATCTAAATCAATGCTGTGATTGAAATCAATGCTGTGATTGTTAATAACGCATTGAGATCTAAATCAATGCTGTGATTGTTAATAACGCATTGAGATCTAAATCAATGCTGTGATTGTTAATAACGCATTGAGATCTAAATCAATGCTGTGATTGAAATCAATGCTGTGATTGTTAATAACGCATTGAGATCTAAATCAATGCTGTGATTGTTAATAACGCATTGAGATCTAAATCAATGCTGTGATTGTTAATAACGCATTGAGATCTAAATCAATGCTGTGATTGTTAATAACGCATTGAGATCTAAATCAATGCTGTGATTGTTAATAACGCATTGAGATCTAAATCAATGCTGTGATTGTTAATAACGCATTGAGATCTAAATCAATGCTGTGATTGTTAATAACGCATTGAGATCTAAATCAATGCTGTGATTGTTAATAACGCATTGAGATCTAAATCAATGCTGTGATTGTTAATAACGCATTGAGATCTAAATCAATGCTGTGATTGTTAATAACGCATTGAGATCTAAATCAATGCTGTGATTGTTAATAACGCATTGAGATCTAAATCAATGCTGTGATTGTTAATAACGCATTGAGATCTAAATCAATGCTGTGATTGTTAATAACGCATTGAGATCTAAATCAATGCTGTGATTGTTAATAACGCATTGAGATCTAAATCAATGCTGTGGTTGTTAATAACGCATTGAGATCTAAATCAATGCTGTGATTGTTAATAACGCATTGAGATCTAAATCAATGCTGTGATTGTTAATAACGCATTGAGATCTAAATCAATGCTGTGGTTGTTAATAACGCATTGAGATCTAAATCAATGCTGTGGTTGTTAATAACGCATTGAGATCTAAATCAATGCTGTGGTTGTTAATAACGCATTGAGATCTAAATCAATGCTGTGGTTGTTAATAACGCATTGAGATCTAAATCAATGCTGTGGTTGTTAATAACGCATTGAGATCTAAATCAATGCTGTGGTTGTTAATAACGCATTGAGATCTAAATCAATGCTGTGGTTGTTAATAACGCATTGAGATCTAAATCAATGCTGTGGTTGTTAATAACGCATTGAGATCTAAATCAATGCTGTGGTTGTTAATAACGCATTGAGATCTAAATCAATGCTGTGGTTGTTAATAACGCATTGAGATCTAAATCAATGCTGTGGTTGTTAATAGCATGAGATCTAAATCAATGCTGTGGTTGTTAATAACGCATTGAGATCTAAATCAATGCTGTGGTTGTTAATAACGCATTGAGATCTAAATCAATGCTGTGATTGTTAATAACGCATTGAGATCTAAATCAATGCTGTGATTGTTAATAACGCATTGAGATCTAAATCAATGCTGTGATTGTGATTGTTAATAACGCATTGAGATCTAAATCAATGCTGTGATTGTTAATAACGCATTGAGATCTAAATCAATGCTGTGATTGTTAATAACGCATTGAGATCTAAATCAATGCTGTGATTGTTAATAACGCATTGAGATCTAAATCAATGCTGTGATTGTTAATAACGCATTGAGATCTAAATCAATGCTGTGATTGTTAATAACGCATTGAGATCTAAATCAATGCTGTGATTGTTAATAACGCATTGAGATCTAAATCAATGCTGTGATTGTTAATAACGCATTGAGATCTAAATCAATGCTGTGATTGTTAATAACGCATTGATTGAATCTAGATCTAAATCAATATTGTAGATAATAACGCATTGAGATCTAAATCAATGCTGTGATTGTTAATAACGCATTGAGATCTAAATCAATGCTGTGATTGTTAATAACGCATTGAGATCTAAATCAATGCTGTGATTGTTAATAACGCATTGAGATCTAAATCAATGCTGTGATTGTTAATAACGCATTGAGATCTAAATCAATGCTGTGATTGTTAATAACGCATTGAGATCTAAATCAATGCTGTGATTGTTAATAACGCATTGAGATCTAAATCAATGCTGTGATTGTTAATAACGCATTGAGATCTAAATCAATGCTGTGATTGTTAATAACGCATTGAGATCTAAATCAATGCTGTGATTGTTAATAACGCATTGAGATCTAAATCAATGCTGTGATTGTTAATAACGCATTGAGATCTAAATCAATGCTGTGATTGTTAATAACGCATTGAGATCTAAATCAATGCTGTGATTGTTAATAACGCATTGAGATCTAAATCAATGCTGTGATTGTTAATAACGCATTGAGATCTAAATCAATGCTGTGATTGTTAATAACGCATTGAGATCTAAATCAATGCTGTGATTGTTAATAACGCATTGAGATCTAAATCAATGCTGTGGTTGTTAATAACGCATTGAGATCTAAATCAATGCTGTGGTTGTTAATAACGCATTGAGATCTAAATCAATGCTGTGGTTGTTAATAACGCATTGAGATCTAAATCAATGCTGTGGTTGTTAATAACGCATTGAGATCTAAATCAATGCTGTGGTTGTTAATAACGCATTGAGATCTAAATCAATGCTGTGGTTGTTAATAACGCATTGAGATCTAAATCAATGCTGTGTGGTTGTTAATAACGCATTGAGATCTAAATCAATGCTGTGGTTGTTAATAACGCATTGAGATCTAAATCAATGCTGTGGTTGTTAATAACGCATTGAGATCTAAATCAATGCTGTGGTTGTTAATAACGCATTGAGATCTAAATCAATGCTGTGGTTGTTAATAACGCATTGAGATCTAAATCAATGCTGTGGTTGTTAATAACGCATTGAGATCTAAATCAATGCTGTGGTTGTTAATAACGCATTGAGATCTAAATCAATGCTGTGGTTGTTAAGTTGTTAATAACGCATTGAGATCTAAATCAATGCTGTGGTTGTTAATAACGCATTGAGATCTAAATCAATGCTGTGGTTGTTAATAACGCATTGAGATCTAAATCAATGCTGTGATTGTTAATAACGCATTGAGATCTAAATCAATGCTGTGGTTGTTAATAACGCATTGAGATCTAAATCAATGCTGTGGTTAATAACGCATTGAGATCTAAATCAATGCTGTGATTGTTAATAACGCATTGAGATCTAAATCAATGCTGTGGTTGTTAATAACGCATTGAGATCTAAATCAATGCTGTGATTGTTAATAACGCATTGAGATCTAAATCAATGCTGTGATTGTTATTAACGCATTGAGATCTAAATCAATGCTGTGATTGTTAATAACGCATTGAGATCTAAATCAATGCTGTGATTGTTAATAACGCATTGAGATCTAAATCAATGCTGTGATTGTTATTAACGCATTGAGATCTAAATCAATGCTGTGATTGTTAATAACGCATTGAGATCTAAATCAATGCTGTGATTGTTAATAACGCATTGAGATCTAAATCAATGCTGTGATTGTTAATAACGTTAATAGCATTGAGATCTAAATCAATGCTGTGATTGTTAATAACGCATTGAGATCTAAATCAATGCTGTGATTGTTAATAACGCATTGAGATCTAAATCAATGCTGTGATTGTTAATAACGCATTGAGATCTAAATCAATGCTGTGATTGTTAATAACGATTGAGATCTAAATCAATGCTGTGATTGTTAATAACGCATTGAGATCTAAATCAATGCTGTGATTGTTAATAACGCATTGAGATCTAAATCAATGCTGTGATTGTTAATAACGCATTGAGATCTAAATCAATGCTGTGATTGTTAATAACGCATTGAGATCTAAATCAATGCTGTGATTGTTAATAACGCATTGAGATCTAAATCAATGCTGTGATTGTTAATAACGCATTGAGATCTAAATCAATGCTGTGATTGTTAATAACGCATTGAGATCTAAATCAATGCTGTGATTGTTAATAACGCATTGAGATCTAAATCAATGCTGTGATTGTTAATAACGCATTGAGATCTAAATCAATGCTGTGATTGTTAATAACGCATTGAGATCTAAATCAATGCTGTGATTGTTAATAACGCATTGAGATCTAAATCAATGCTGTGATTGTTAATAACGCATTGAGATCTAAATCAATGCTGTGATTGTTAATAACGCATTGAGATCTAAATCAATGCTGTGATTGTTAATAACGCATTGAGATCTAAATCAATGCTGTGATTGTTAATAACGCATTGAGATCTAAATCAATGCTGTGATTGTTAATAACGCATTGAGATCTAAATCAATGCTGTGGTTGTTAATAACGCATTGAGATCTAAATCAATGCTGTGGTTGTTAATAACGCATTGAGATCTAAATCAATGCTGTGATTGTTAATAACGCATTGAGATCTAAATCAATGCTGTGATTGTTAATAACGCATTGAGATCTAAATCAATGCTGTGATTGTTAATAACGCATTGAGATCTAAATCAATGCTGTGGTTGTTAATAACGCATTGAGATCTAAATCAATGCTGTGGTTGTTAATAACGCATTGAGATCTAAATCAATGCTGTGGTTGTTAATAACGCATTGAGATCTAAATCAATGCTGTGGTTGTTAATAACGCATTGAGATCTAAATCAATGCTGTGGTTGTTAATAACGCATTGAGATCTAAATCAATGCTGTGGTTGTTAATAACGCATTGAGATCTAAATCAATGCTGTGATTGTTAATAACGCATTGAGATCTAAATCAATGCTGTGAAATTGTTAATAACGCATTGAGATCTAAATCAATGCTGTGGTTGTTAATAACGCATTGAGATCTAAATCAATGCTGTGGTTGTTAATAACGCATTGAGATCTAAATCAATGCTGTGGTTGTTAATAACGCATTGAGATCTAAATCAATGCTGTGGTTGTTAATAACGCATTGAGATCTAAATCAATGCTGTGGTTGTTAATAACGATTGAGATCTAAATCAATGCTGTGGTTGTTAATAACGCATTGAGATCTAAATCAATGCTGTGGTTGTTAATAACGCATTGAGATCTAAATCAATGCTGTGGTTGTTAATAACGCATTGAGATCTAAATCAATGCTGTGGTTGTTAATAACGCATTGAGATCTAAATCAATGCTGTGGTTGTTAATAACGCATTGAGATCTAAATCAATGCTGTGGTTGTTAATAACGCATTGAGATCTAAATCAATGCTGTGGTTGTTAATAACGCATTGAGATCTAAATCAATGCTGTGGTTGTTAATAACGCATTGAGATCTAAATCAATGCTGTGGTTGTTAATAACGCATTGAGATCTAAATCAATGCTGTGGTTGTTAATAACGCATTGAGATCTAAATCAATGCTGTGGTTGTTAATAACGCATTGAGATCTAAATCAATGCTGTGGTTGTTAATAACGCATTGAGATCTAAATCAATGCTGTGGTTGTTAATAACGCATTGAGATCTAAATCAATGCTGTGGTTGTTAATAACGCATTGAGATCTAAATCAATGCTGTGGTTGTTAATAACGCATTGAGATCTAAATCAATGCTGTGGTTGTTAATAACGCATTGAGATCTAAATCAATGCTGTGGTTGTTAATAACGCATTGAGATCTAAATCAATGCTGTGGTTGTTAATAACGCATTGAGATCTAAATCAATGCTGTGGTTGTTAATAACGCATTGAGATCTAAATCAATGCTGTGGTTGTTAATAACGCATTGAGATCTAAATCAATGCTGTGATTGTTATTAACGCATTGAGATCTAAATCAATGCTGTGGTTGTTAATAACGCATTGAGATCTAAATCAATGCTGTGATTGTTAATAACGCATTGAGATCTAAATATCAATGCTGTGGTTGTTAATAACGCATTGAGATCTAAATCAATGCTGTGGTTGTTAATAACGCATTGAGATCTAAATCAATGCTGTGGTTGTTAATAACGCATTGAGATCTAAATCAATGCTGTGGTTGTTAATAACGCATTGAGATCTAAATCAATGCTGTGGTTGTTAATAACGCATTGAGATCTAAATCAATGCTGTGGTTGTAATAATAACGCATTGAGATCTAAATCAATGCTGTGGTTGTTAATAACGCATTGAGATCTAAATCAATGCTGTGGTTGTTAATAACGCATTGAGATCTAAATCAATGCTGTGGTTGTTAATAACGCATTGAGATCTAAATCAATGCTGTGGTTGTTAATAACGATTGAGATCTAAATCAATGCTGTGGTTGTTAATAACGCATTGAGATCTAAATCAATGCTGTGGTTTGTTAATAACGCATTGAGATCTAAATCAATGCTGTGATTGTTAATAACGCATTGAGATCTAAATCAATGCTGTGATTGTTAATAAAAAGAAGCGCATTGAGATCTAAATCAATGCTGTGATTGTTAATAAAACGCATTGAGATCTAAATCAATGCTGTGGTTGTTAATAACGCATTGAGATCTAAATCAATGCTGTGGTTGTTAATAACGCATTGAGATCTAAATCAATGCTGTGATTGTTAATAACGCATTGAGATCTAAATCAATGCTGTGATTGTTAATAACGCATTGAGATCTAAATCAATGCTGTGATTGTTAATAACGCATTGAGATCTAAATCAATGCTGTGGATTGTTAATAACGCATTGAGATCTAAATCAATGCTGTGATTGTTAATAACGCATTGAGATCTAAATCAATGCTGTGGTTGTTAATAACGCATTGAGATCTAAATCAATGCTGTGGTTGTTAATAACGCATTGAGATCTAAATCAATGCTGTGATTGTTAATAACGCATTGAGATCTAAATCAATGCTGTGATTGTTAATAACGCATTGAGATCTAAATCAATGCTGTGATTGTTAATAACGCATTGAGATCTAAATCAATGCTGTGATTGTTAATAACGCATTGAGATCTAAATCAATGCTGTGATTGTTAATAACGCATTGAGATCTAAATCAATGCTGTGATTGTTAATAACGCATTGAGATCTAAATCAATGCTGTGATTGTTAATAACGCATTGAGATCTAAATCAATGCTGTGATTGTTAATAACGCATTGAGATCTAAATCAATGCTGTGATTGTTAATAACGCATTGAGATCTAAATCAATGCTGTGATTGTTAATAACGCATTGAGATCTAAATCAATGCTGTGATTGTTAATAACGCATTGAGATCTAAATCAATGCTGTGATTGTTAATAACGCATTGAGATCTAAATCAATGCTGTGGATGTTATTAACGCATTGAGATCTAAATCGCTGTGATTGTTAATAACGAGATCTAAATCAATGCTGTGATTGTTAATAACGCATTGAGATCTAAATCAATGCTGTGATTGTTAATAACGCATTGAGATCTAAATCAATGCTGTGATTGTTAATAACGCATTAGAGATCTAAATCAATGCTGTGGTTGTTAATAACGCATTGAGATCTAAATCAATGCTGTGATTGTTAATAACGCATTGAGATCTAAATCAATGCTGTGGTTGTTAATAACGCATTGAGATCTAAATCAATGCTGTGGTTGTTATTAACGCATTGAGATCTAAATCAATGCTGTGGTTGTTAATAACGCATTGAGATCTAAATCAATGCTGTGGTTGTTAATAACGCATTGAGATCTAAATCAATGCTGTGGTTGTTAATAACGCATTGAGATCTAAATGCGTGGTTGTTAATAACGTTGAGATCTAAATCAATGCTGTGGTTGTTAATAACGCATTGAGATCTAAATCAATGCTGTGGTTGTTAATAACGCATTGAGATCTAAATCAATGCTGTGGTTGTTAATAACGCATTGAGATCTAAATCAATGCTGTGGTTGTTAATAACGCATTGAGATCTAAATCAATGCTGTGGTTGTTAATAACGCATTGAGATCTAAATCAATGCTGTGGTTGCTATTAACGCATTGAGATCTAAATCAATGCTGTGGTTGTTAATAACGCATTGAGATCTAAATCAATGCTGTGGTTGTTAATAACGCATTGAGATCTAAATCAATGCTGTGGTTGTTAATAACGCATTGAGATCTAAATCAATGCTGTAAGTTGTTAATAACGCATTGAGATCTAAATCAATGCTGTGGTTGTTAATAACGCATTGAGATCTAAATCAATGCTGTGGTTGTTAATAACGCATTGAGATCTAAATCAATGCTGTGGTTGTTAATAACGCATTGAGATCTAAATCAATGCTGTGGTTGTTAATAACGCATTGAGATCTAAATCAATGCTGTGGTTGTTAATAACGCATTGAGATCTAAATCAATGCTGTGGTTGTTAATAACGCATTGAGATCTAAATCAATGCTGTGGTTGTTAATAACGCATTGAGATCTAAATCAATGCTGTGGTTGTTAATAACGTATTGAGATCTAAATCAATGCTGTGGTTGTTAATAACGCATTGAGATCTAAATCAATGCTGTGGTTGTTAATAACGCATTGAGATCTAAATCAATGCTGTGGTTGTTAATAACGCATTGAGATCTAAATCAATGCTGTGGTTGTTAATAACGCATTGAGATCTAAATCAATGCTGTGGTTGTTAATAACGCATTGAGATCTAAATCAATGCTGTGGTTGTTAATAACGCATTGAGATCTAAATCAATGCTGTGGTTGTTAATAACGCATTGAGATCTAAATCAATGCTGTGGTTGTTAATAACGCATTGAGATCTAAATCAATGCTGTGGTTGTTAATAACGCATTGAGATCTAAATCAATGCTGTGGTTGTTAATAACGCATTGAGATCTAAATCAATGCTGTGGTTGTTAATAACGCATTGAGATCTAAATCAATGCTGTGGTTGTTAATAACGCATTGAGATCTAAATCAATGCTGTGGTTGTTAATAACGCATTGAGATCTAAATCAATGCTGTGGTTGTTAATAACGCATTGAGATCTAAATCAATGCTGTGGTTGTTAATAACGCATTGAGATCTAAATCAATGCTGTGATTGGTAATAACACATTGAGATCTAAATCAATGCTGTGATTGTTAATAACACATTGAGATCTAAATCAATGCTGTGATTGTTAATAACACATTGAGATCTAAATCAATGCTGTGATTGGTAATAATGCCCTTATCACGGGGGGGGGGGGGGTGGGGACAAATTATATTTCATTTTTCAAATTACATGTGTATTGGAAATATATTTTATTTATTTCACTGAAAACAATGCTATTGAAGGTGGTGTAAATGCTTTGGAAGTACAGCGCTAGAGTTCATTTTTTTAATTTCTTAAATTTTCTTAAAATATGTTTTTGATGAGTTAAATTTTAATTAGCTCATAAACTTTAGTCTACATCCAGCAAAAAAACCAAATACATTTTCTTAATGAACATCATTTACTTGATGCATGTATATAAAAATTGCTGAAGTATTATCACCACCTCAGGAAAAGTTTTTTTTTGTGTCATAGTTGGTCCCACTCGTCATAATTCTTTTCTACCTTTTGTATTAGCTTTGCCATTGGTCCTCAATGACTAGTCCCAGCGGTCATTTGGTCATAATATCTGTGTCACAGTTTTTCTCCAGTGGATGTTGATACAGTATCTATCTCATCAACTGTTATGTATATTTAAACTGCTCTGCTCATTATTCGTTGACATATTCACAGATGTTTTCATAGCTGGCATCAAACAAGAAGGCATTTTAACATGTACTACTGGCAGTTACAGTCTGAAGGATGCTTCACCTTTGACCTTCAGCGCCAAGCCCCCATTTACCATCTCTGGAGCAATAGACTCTGAAGTGGTTGTTTTAAGCCCAATGGATGCAGGATCCAGCCAAGAGATTCCAGTGCACGTTAACATGAATCTAGAGAGCAGTCTGGCACACCATTTACAAAGCTATGTAAGGCTTAGGTGTTAAAATTTCATGTCACGAATAGAAATGGTCATGCGTTGTAGACGCATAGTTTAATTGGTCAGTTTTTGTGATCTCGTGGACATGAAATTTTGCCACAGAAATTTATTTATTTTTGTAAAAGAAGACGGTCCTCATGGGCCAATACATGAAATTTTGATTAACTCTTCTTTATCTCTCCTCCCGCCTCTCTCTGACATTATTTCATGTAAAATAAATGTATTTATGATCATCTAGAACAGTGATTCTTAAACATGTACTTCTGTGACCCACTAGAACAAACTGTTTACTTTTTTTGAGGCAGGCCAAGAAAACTGTTCTTGTTTCCAAGACCCATATGTCGTTAAGTTAAAAAAAAAAAGTTTTTTATAAAAGGAGAATAAAAGAGATTAATTAGGTTTATATCAATTTTTCCCATTTCCACTTTACAGGTGAATAAACTTTTAGCTTTATATTATATTGATAAATAGAGCTGTAATAATGCACACGTAGATTCTTGATTCTTTAATAATACATTTTAATTTTTTTTTGCAACCCTAATAAAATTCGTCAGTTACCCACACTTTGAGAAGCACTGAAGAATTTAACTCAACGCATTTCACACTTCACTTATCTACACTACCCTACCCTACACTACAAGTTTCTGGCTCCCTGTCAGATTTCAGCTGTGTGTGCTCAGTGATACATGCAGATGTATTAATAATTTCAGCTCTGTGTGCTTAGTGATACCTGTACATGTATGAATAATTTCAGCTCTGTGTGCTCAGTGATACATGCAGATATATTAATAATTATTAAATGTTGATTGATATCTCTCTCTTTTTTTTATTCATTTAACTAAGTTAGTAGTTTGTGGATTTTTTTTTTGTGTCTGTTTCTTTCAATGTGTGCACTCTGTATTGAAGCGACTCTCATGATGCATGCTTTTTGTCACTTGACAGGTGACGGTGGGTGTCAAAGAGTGGGATAAAAATTTCGGCAAACAAACTGAATTTGTTCACCCGTTTAACATTACACACAGAATGTTTACCAACAGGAATGAGTAAGTGGGTGTTTTTATTGATTTGTACAGGTAAAGATAATTTAGGTCAGTGAAGGGTGTGAGGTAGTGATGGTGCAAAAGTAAATATATATTTTCTGAGGTGATTTTGATTTGGCTTTGAGTGGATTTGAGGATCAAGTCTTGGTTAATGTGTATACCAGAAAACATTGTTTTGTTAAGATGCTGAATTCTGCTATTTAAAAAGATAGACCCATATTTTGCGGCTGCTAAATTCAACTAAGAAAATATTTTTTTTGAAAAAAAGGCTAAAAAGTCACACAAAAAAATTATGTTTAGCATTAAATGAACACTTCATCTGGTTGATAGACTATAAACGCTTTAAACTAAGAGTTGGCTTGTTTCTTGTTCAAATATCATTTGTACAAAAATGACTAATAGAGCCCAGGAGATTGTTCCTTTATTCTATATCTATAACTGTAGAAGGTTTCTTAAAATTACAGCATTGTTTTTTGTTGTTTACTGATGTGATTGCAAATAATTTTTTTTTGTTTCTTTTTTTTTTTAATGACAACAATAATTATTTAGTTTTTCTTGGTTTCAGAAAATATTTTCAACTTCTTATCCATGGCAACACTCTGGCAGATTTCCACTTGTCTGACCTTGTTCTTCTAGCTCCGTATTGTCCCTATGTCCAGCTGGTGTTAATGAACAGAGCGGATCAAATATTGGTACATTGTGTTCCTCTTTTTTAAGTAAATGCTGTTTGAAAATAAATTAGCCACATTATTATTCGTTGTGTCCATAGAGTGGTCCTCACTGATTGTGGCCTACTGTTGATTCACTGCATCATGTGTCCCAGACATACACATGCCGTAGGACTTATCTTTCACAGATCATTCCGTTTCTCCAATGATTTCCCCCACCCCTTTTAACCATTTATTCTTTTTTTCTCTTCCAATCCTTATTATTATTGTCACTCACTTTATCAAATTTATGGTTGTCTGAAAAAGAAATATTTTTTTTTCTGTTTATTAATTTAAGGAAAACTTTTTTTTTACGTTATTTAAACCGTACAAAAACTTGATCTTTAAGTTAAAGAAGCGTCCTGTTGTTAATTTTCTATGACTCGATTCTTCTCCCCAGCCTGTTCATGAAAATCAAAGTATAACCCTGTTGTGGCATATGGTCGGCGAACTGCCCAACATTTCTGTGCTGGATCTGAAATTTTCCTGCACTTACTCGTGTGATTTGGATGTTGACCACCTGAGCAGAAGATATGAATACACTTGCAGCGTACAAGATTTTCAGGTGGGTAGAGAACACCTCGTGCCTCTTCACTTTCTTTTAAAATAACTTTGCATCATGAAT
Source organism: Bulinus truncatus (assembly GCA_021962125.1). Lineage (NCBI taxonomy): Eukaryota > Metazoa > Mollusca > Gastropoda > Planorbidae > Bulinus > Bulinus truncatus. The sequence continues at coordinate 3,736,006 of JAGDYQ010000091.1, read as the reverse complement.
TTTATTTATTTGCTTTCTTTCTTTTTTTTTTTTTTGCCATCTGTTTCTTGATAGGAAAATTTTTTTTAATCATGCATGTATTAGCTTCAAAAACTGAAGAGTTGTTCTCTGATATGCTGTGGGTAAAAATTTCCTCTGCAGACTCAGCTTATACTCACTTACAACATAACTAGCATTGAAGAGGATAAATCCTGCATGACCGGGGAAACGGCTGTGATGGACATTGAGATCAAACAAGTGACTGACTCCATTCAGAATGACGCAGTGATGAAGCTGGCTTATTGTGTCAAGGCCAACGGGACAGTTTGGGCAATAGGCGGCAAGTCTTCAGGTGAAATTTATGTGCATTTATGCATTCAATCTAATTATAATTTCAAATTGCATACAACTTGACCTGGCTCTCACCGTACATATCTCATGACCTGCAGGAGTGTTCACTTTAAAAGATGGAAAGTACAGCACAGTCCTTGATGTGGTGCCCATGCAGCCAGGATTTCTTCATTTCCCTCTTGTGACTCTGCACAGATACGTGGACCAAATCGAGAGTGAGTCTTGACTTGAAAATGAGATTTTAGTTACATCATAGAAGTAAAGTAAAGTTCCCTTTAAGGTTAATAGTCCCTCAGGGCAGATGAAGTGAAGAATTCATCTGTTTCTGTAACTAAGGCATACGAAGCAGTTGTGTGGGTAGCACAACTCCCAGGACGCCTTTACTTCTCTTAGCTAATGTCAGGTTCCCATTTAAAGCTGGTGGGACTATACACCAAATTTTGCTTAGGAAATTCCCTTGGTTCTAACGGAGGATCTAACATGAGACTCTGAGTTGGATAGTCAAGCTCTGAGTTGGACAGTCAAGCTCTGAGTTGGACGGTCAAGCTCTGAGTTGGACAGTCAAGCTCTGAGTTGGACAATCAAGCTCTGAGTTGGACGGTCAAGCTCTGAGTTGGATGGTCAAGCTCTGAGTTGGACAATCAAGCTCTGAGTTGGACAGTCAAGCTCTGAGTTTATAATGTGTTTTTTAACTTTTGCATTTTTTTGTGGTTAGTTCAAATTGATGTAGTTTTATTGTATGTAAAGAAAGTACATTGTACAATATTAGTTAAACAGTTTTATAAAGATTCAGAGTATGATAAAAAAAATTTTCGCCAGTTTTACCTATTGGGACAAGTGCTGAGTCTGTCCAATAAAGTACTGAGCCTTATAAAATTTTCCTTTTGATCTTCACATGCAATTTTTAAGAAATTTTCACGAATGTCTAAAACAGGCATTGAGCTTATGTCTATATTTATTTTTTTCTTTGATGATTACAGCAGTAGAGCATGTGACACCTGAGCCAGCATCAGACACTGATGAAAACATTCCACTTCAGTCCTCTGACAAAACTAAAAGAACCAGTTCACAGTTATCAGCCTCATCCATGACATCCTTTGTGTCTCACCTAGTGGACTTCTCACAGGGCCAAGTGTACAATGAGAGTAGAAGCCAGCAGATCCATGTTTACCCATGCCGAACTACCAGCGACATTGACATCTCAGTCGTACAGTGATTGTTGCTGGGGAAAACTTGATGGATGGATTATTTTTTTAATTCCGCCCTGATATTTATGCTGGTCATTAACAAAACTCTGTGGATGTTTTAAATACAACTACTAAGGCTCAGCATGCCTACACTGACATATATTTCTTTTGGTTCAAATAATTTGTTTCTGAGAAACAAATTTTGTGGCTAAAACAATTTAGAACAAGGACATCAGGTGAATATTAATGTCTCCAGATTAGATCATGTAGTTATAATACAAGAGTGTTAAATTATTAAAAAGTTATTAACTTCTTTGGATGCTAAACTTATTTTCTTAATGAACAATCCGTAACATAGTAGTGATTGATTTGGAAATCATTTATCAGTTATCTCATAGCATTGGATCTTGGTAGCACCGAATTCAGTTCAACAGTCATCATAATTTTATTACATTGGTTTCATCTTTGCGTTGTTAACTTCAGCCATTCTTTTAAAAAATAATTTAAAATTCACTTGGCCCCCCTATTAAGGCGCCTTTTATATAAAAAAAATGCTTGACCAAGTAAATGAGAGAGAAAATTTATTGGACAGTATATACCGAGGGTGGCCATGCATGAGGTAAATGAAATCTGTATTCCAGATATTTACATAGTGAAACATTTTTTTTAAGAGCCCCCCCCCCCCCCGACCAAGGTCAATGTAACAAGATTTTTTTATTGAAAAAAAGTAATAAAATAAAAAAATAAAAACTGATTGCCTGGGAGTTGCATGTGGCTCTAAGAGCCACATTTTGTATATACAATTGAGATGGGGCACTTAGTTTACAGTTAGTTTAGGCGAGTGCTGCTCAAGTACAATTTCGGATTAGTTATACTTGAACCTTGGGGAACATAAAATAGCATGGTCAGTACCAGGAACATTTCTGATAAATGCTTTTGTTGCTTAAACGTAAATGCATGTGATATCACATTCCTGGGGCTGGACAAGAAAGCCAGTATCTTATTCTTCATGTTATCATCCAGTGGGTGACACAGCATGTCTTCCATTAGTAGATCGCCTCTGAGTAAATTTTTTTTTTTTTTTAAATCAAATTTTGTGTGTTACATTTCAATTTTATCTGTCACAAATTTGAGGAAGAAGTCATTTTATTAAACTCAACATTTTTACTTCATGTTGGCATATTCTGAATGTGATAAAGGAAATGTGTCATTTGTTAATGTACGGCACAACTGTTATTGTTTATTTTTAATGTATCAACTTTTTGCACAAGTTTTTTTTTTTACCCAAATTTCTTTTTATTGTATTTATTGGTCTAAATTTTAATCTGTAATTTGTAGCTAAGTCTTCAATGATTGAAGTATACTTTTTAATGAATTCTCTTAGTAAATCATGAAATATACAAAAAAAAATTGAAATGCAAAAGTACAAGAGATAAAGTTATTAGGATATTTCAGACTGTGTTGACACTGACATTGTTAATATCATTGTGATCTATAGATTCATATATCATCTTGTTAAGTGCAGAATTTTTTCTCCTTTCTAGAACAATATACAATAGAGTCTAATACATGGCTTCTGCACTATTTAGACGACAGAATATATATTGAACAAAATGTGCATTTGCCACATCATACTATACAAATAAACATCGAGCTAGATTATAAGATCTGTGATTTAAAAGTTTATGGCCTTTCCTGTATCCAGATATATTCCATTACAAAAAAAATCTCACTGAAAAGGTTTAAAATTTTACTTATAAATTATTAAAAGTCATACAATATTTTAATTTTTTTTTCAAGTAAGTGAGAAATCTCTATTAAGAATTATATCTTTATGTATAACTGATTCAAAATACTAATAGTATAGTATAACGCAAATATCAACACACTTGTGTTAAAACTCAACAGTTCCTTTCCAATGCCTTCTTAATTTAAAAAAAAATGAACTTTGAAACAAATTAATTGATTAAAAATAAAAACTTAGAGTCTTAGAAAAAATATGCTGCACCATTTTCAGTGACTTTGTAGCCTGTCTTAAAAAAAACCCATTACATGTAATACAATAAAACATGGGTCTGGTTATATTATTTGCAGTTCTTGTACCATTGGCCTAGTAAAAATGCGCATTTAATTTTTTTTTTTATGATAATTCTAATCAAAACAAGGGTGCACATTTTGTTCAATATATCCTCTGTAATAATATTTTTTGTTTTTATTTCAAAATAAGCTGTAAAATCAACCTTAAAACTCATAAAGCTTGATCTTCGGCCGTCACATGCCAACCCTTATAAAGGGTTGAGAACTAACCAACATTGAAGCTTGGAAACCTTCAATTACACATTGGGTGGGAGGAAGGAGCGATTCAAAAAATATTTTAAATTGGAAGAAAAATGTAGTACAGTAGTAACATTTGAACATGTCTGTTAATATGATTTTCATTTATTTATTATTTTCATGTGTTAAAGCATGGTTCAGCCTATGACTTGTATTCGTCAATGTATGATAATTGTTATTTTTAATCTATATCCCCCAGTTAAATGTTAACTGTGACAGACACAAAAAATGTACGTAATAGTATGGGTTTGGAGCATGCAGTCAGTGATATGTATTTATATTTTATGCTTTTGAGTTTTTCTTCTGACACAAGCACTTGTGGAATACATTTGTCCTTGTTTAATTACCCATATAAAATTCCAGTGTATTCATCGTAGTATGGTGTACATGATTTTATTTTTCCTGCAAACAAGTTATAAGACATAAAATTATTTTAAAATGTATTGGTTTTGACTTCCATTCTCTGTGAGATAATTTTTAAAATGTACAGAATAGTACTGCTAAGAAACATTTATAAAATTCTGGCATGCACTTACATATATACATTAAAATAGCAGGTTTTTTTGTGTTTAACCAGGTTTACCACCTAGAAGTACATATATATAGATCACTTAATTGTCTGGTTAAACGCCATCTTGTTGACCATCAATTAACATTAGGCCAGATAGTCCACTGATTTCTTATGAATCATCCAATAGGTGAAGATAATGTCCTTTATTATAAGTTATCATAAGTGTGAATATAGCCAGATAAGTTATCATAAGTGTGAATATAGCCAGATAAGATAACTATCTTATGTGTGAATATAGCCAGATAAGTTATCATAAGTGTGAATATAGCCAGATAAGTTATCATAAGTGTGAATATAGCCAGATAAGTTATCTTATGTGTGAATATAGCCAGATAAGTTATCTTATGTGTGAATATAGCCAGATAAGTTATAAGTGTGAATATAGTCAGAAAAAGTGCCTTATAAAAAAAAATCCATAGTCAAAATCACTGGCCAAAAGGCTACTTACTAATCAAAACCTTCTGTTATTATCATTCACATTTCTTTAATACAAAAATTTTTTTAATTCAGCTTTTGACTTGTACATTTTTAGATAACCTGTCAAATATGTCTTTTCAATAGTACTGCTCACACATCTCACCTTGAATATATGATCCGAAATTGCATTTATAAATAACTCACTATTACGTGCAACTTAAATGAAGTCTTTTAAGAAATGTACATTTGGTTTCTACCTGTCTTTTGATTCTCCAACTGGCATCTTGTATATCTCTCATTTACATACATAATTTTATTAGCCTAAAAAGAAGAAAATATCACAAAATGCAATTTGTTCATTTGAACTTCTTTATTAGTTTAATTATATTCAACAATGCTAAATTTACTTACATTTTACATTGCACATATATAATAGTTTCTGACAAGAAGATATTTGCTGTGTATGTAAAGAACCTGTAATTATTCAACTGGTACAAATAAAAAAAAAAAAAAAAAATCAGACACACGGCTATGGTAAGGTATATATATATATTCATTAAAAAATATTAATGTACAAAATGACTAAAAATAAAAAACAACAATTCACTCTAACATTTTTGTACACAATACTTCTGTAAAACTATTAAAGATTAATTTTTTAAATTAAAAAAAGGTAAGAACGTTTACAAAATTCTCATTTGATCTCACACTAAAGGCTTATTAAAAGCAAAAAAAAAAATAAAAGTGCCCTCGCCTCTTTGACAACTGACTAAACCATTTAATTAAATTAAACTGCAAAATTTATTTGAACACGATCGCTCTTTTACTGAGACCAAAAAAAAAAATATTTCACAATCACTAATATCTATAGGCACTAAGTCTTCAAATGGTTATAAAATAGAAAACTATTAACTTGTAAATATACAGCTATGGCAAGCTTCTGGACAAAAGTTGCACTTATATAAACGCCATTTTAAAAAAACAAAACAATTAAAGTTCTCTTGACTTAAAACAGTTTTTGGACTCTTGTAATTAAGTAAAATAGCGCTAAAATGTCCTCCGATTGCAATAATGAATAAATCACAAAAAAAAAACAATATTTGACTAATCATGGACTAAGCAGCAAAAGCAACAATTTATATTTAAGGCACGACGTCAGCAGATACATACAGCCAATGAAAGCTGAGGATGTCAGGATGCAGGCTGTCCAAAGCAATGCAGATTTGTTATTTCAGCTTCTTGCATATTATTAATGAAAAATTAACAATGGCTTGCTTATTGATTTGTTGATCAAACTAAAGCTTCTCTAATCAGGCATATTATCGGGGGATGAAGCAATCAAGAATACACATTCTTGGGCATCCGCAAAATATCTCGGTAAATTGACATGAGATCAAAGGACAGTAACAGGAAAGTACCACTGGTATGAAAAAAAAAAAACTTCATGTGTGAAGTGGAGGGTTATTCCAACAGAATGCAGAAGTCGTGCATTAACACCTTCCTCTTTGAAACAAACATGGCATTACAGCGCTTAAGCAATTTTAAAAGTAAAAGCAAATCAATTTAAAAAAAATACATAATTCTCATAAATTGGCTTGATCATCCGAACTTAAATAAAAACACGTCTACATTCAGGTGACCTAAATGCAGGTTCAAGTTTGTTGTATATCATATTACTAGGTTTTATTTGCATCTTCTTTTTTTTTTGATTCATACACACAAGATGATTTTTTTTTTTTTTTTACAATTTACATAATTTTTTTTTGCAAGTGCATAATCGTAAGTTGAGATTAAGAATGATAAAAAAAAAAGTTTTTTTTTTAAACGAGTTAAGTCTACACTGAGAAAAAAAAAATTGGCCGATCAATTGTAATATATAAAATTTTAATCCGTAAATTTTCGGACTATTTAAAAAAAAAAAAATTCTTTAATACTGCCAAACAAAACAACAATTGAACAAATAAGTAATAGGGGACATTTGAGTGTAATGTCAACAACCAGTTCAACACAACATACATGTCAACAACCAGTTCAACACAACATACATGTCAACAACCAGTTCAACACAACATACATGTCAACAACCAGTTCAACACAACATACATGTCGACAACCAGTTCAACACAACATACATGTCGACAACCAGTTCAACACAACATACATGTCGACAACCAGTTCAATACAACATACGTGTCAACAACCAGTTCAACACAACATACATGTCAACAACCAGTTCAACACAACATACATGTCAACAACCAGTTCAACACAACATACATGTCAACAACCAGTTCAACACAACATAAATGTCAACAACCAGTTCAACACAACATACATGTCGACAACCAGTTCAACACAACATACATGTCGACAACCAGTTCAACACAACATACATGTCGACAACCAGTTCAATACAACATACATGTCAACAACCAGTTCAACACAACATACATGTCAACAACCAGTTCAACACAACATACATGTCGACAACCAGTTCAATACAACATACATGTCAACAACCAGTTCAACACAACATACATGTCAACAACCAGTTCAATACAACATACATGTCAACAACCAGTTCAACACAACATACATGTCAACAACCAGTTCAACACAACATACATGTCAACAACCAGTTCAACACAACATACATGTCAACAACCAGTTCAACACAACATACACAGTTAGTCAATATAGGTGATTATTATAATTTTATCAATACACAAAATTCACATCTTCTAAGAAATAAGTTATCATTAAATACATTGGGTAAAAATTTTTTTTTTTAAACTGAATCATTATGCTGAATGTAAAACAATCCACAGTATCAAACACACATCTTTTACCATACGATGCATATGCAGCGAATTGGAATAATAACTAATAACAATATGTTACAGTTGTGACAATCCTCTACATTATTTGATGCCATTTTAAACCAGCATAAGTCAAAGCTATACAGAGAGGGAAACAACAAAAGAGACAACTTCGACATATTCATTGCTTTGTGTGTATCGCAGCAATTCCACTTTCTAAATGTTACAGCTTTTTATACAGTGCAGTCTTGAATAAATTTCTATGTCAAGAAGCAGCCAATTATCTCATTTTGGAAATAATACATCTAAATTAAAAACGTAGTAAAGTGCTCAGATATCAGCCATTAATAATACAATCTAAGACTTTTACTTCAAATCTCAACAATACGACACATCATTATTTTATAAACCGGTTTGCATTTAAGTTTTTCTGCTTTCCATAAGTATCTTTTGAAAGGATCACGCAATATCAATCTAATAGTACTGATGGTGAAATATAAAGTCAATCAACTTTGTGCATAGTTAACAGGGAAGACATCAGTATTGACTATTAGGCATGGATTTTAAAAACAAAAAATGCAATTTTAGATTTTGATAGTTCCATCTTCTTTCATTCTGTGTTTTAAACCTATGAAAATAAAAGCAATCACCAAGTGTCAAACTTTTTTAAGTCTTGGCAGAAAGATATTTACAAATAAAATTTATTTCTATCTTTAATAGCATAAATATGTTTAAAAGAAAAGAGGGAGAAGAAATTTTAAAACAAATTTCACATAAGTGGGTTTTTAAAAAACAAGACATCTCTCAATTTTATCTAAAAAAATTTTTAAATCACCGTGGCTCTGCAGCATGCAGCCACGCAACTTTCTTTTAAAGTGTTATATTCTCCAATTTGTGTAAGACACAAAAATAAATAAGTAATGCCAGCATTATTCTTGTAGACGGGACAGAAAAAGAAAGAGGCAGGGATAAAAATCTTATATAATAAGGCAAAAGAAAAATAGGCAAATCATCTCTCTGCATATTAGCAAATACAAAAATGATAAATACAAATCAAAGATGTAAAAGCTTTAAATGGCTACTATCACACAGATAAAAAAAACTTTTTTTAAAAAAAAAACAACTTCTCACAGTATTATCTATATATTTAAATTAAAAATAAATTGTTCACTCGACATAAAAAAAAACTACCAAATAATTCCACTCAAAGATAATAAAATGTATAGGATGCTTATAAAATAAAACTTTTCTATCAGAAAAGATGTGACATTCCTCCCATACCCCCCCCCCCATTGTTTTAGTATTCAGTGACTTTAAAGTACTGAATGTCAAATGGGCTCAAGACTGAATAAAACGGCATTAAAATATCTTAACAAATAGGGAATCCATTTACTTCAGAACACAATGTAAGTAATGTTCATCTGAAACAATTTTAACATGACAAACTTGTCACTCATTCATTCTCTTTAAAGCAAAAAAAAAATTAAAATAACAGGAAAGAAATATACAGCTACTAAAGTGAAAATAACAGATAATCTATACCTGAATGATTTTGAAATAAATATTTACCTGTCACTGTAAAATAGCTGGAGAAAATACAGGATAAAGTATACCTTAATGTTTAAATAGCAGTCTGAAATAATATATCCATAGAGCTGCATCCCCCTTTTTTCTCTCACTTGTGCTTCATTCTTTTTTTTTTCCAATGGCAAAAAAGACGAAAGTTTTTTAAAACATAAAATTGTGTATAATCCACATTTCAATATTGCAAATTTGAAAAAAATAATTATAGCATCAAAAAAATACATGTGCATAATTAGCGTCAAAGTTAGTCTAACGCCATCCGCTTAGGGCATTGATGATAACTCATTTGCATTTTTAGGGTTCCATTGCATCAAATTACGTGTGAACAGTCGCACTAGAATATCACAACCAACATTTTAAAATAACAAAGAGGAACTAAATAAAAACCTAGAGGAGGGATGTGTGTCACTTGGTGTCCATCTGGTCGTCAGATGTGTCCTCGTCACTGTGCCTCCTCAAGTTCAACAGTTTATTTGACAGGGTCTCGAAAAAGGTACTCCTGTACTCTGAACTCTGGCTGTCCAGCAGGCTGTAGATTGTTTCATAATACTGAGAGAAATTCTGGGGGTTCACTTCATTATAGTGAGAACCTACAACCTGAAGAAGAAAAACAAAATAACGACAAATAAAACATATTGTGTCTACTTTAGTCCAGTGGAACACTTGGGGAGCAGTGACTAGGCAAACTACTCAAGAGGGCCCCATGATAGAAATGATGTGTTATGTTGTATAGCCTACACTTATGGCTCCTAGAACCCATATGACACTAACCCATACTAATTTCATGTACAGCAAGACCCCGCTATTTCCTTTAGTGCGTGCAGCGTTAGGCTTCCTAATATCCAAAGCAGTTTATCTGTGTTTCTTCTTTCCTGGGTGTTATGAGAACGTATTTTTATCGTTTCAAACATTTGTTGACGTTATTGTAAGTACTGTATAAAGTTATATAATAAAACGATTGATATAGTGACAAATATTATGATTTTTAGTTTTTATCATGAGTGATAATAAAAAATACGAGAACAGTGGAATTAGCAAAACAAACCATATTAGATGAGGTAAATGAGGAAGATGTCGAAGAAATAGTGCAAGAAACAGCAGCAACTCTTTCTAATGATGAGCTCAAGGAGTTAGAGGACCAAGAAGAACACAAAAATATAATATGGAGAGTAGTGATTCAGAAGAAAAGCAAAAAGAACTTTCAACAGCGTTTGTAAAAAAAACCAGTTTGACCACTATAACAGATATTATGGATCAATTTATTGAAAATTACCCAAATTTTGACTGAAGTTCAAAGGCAAGACGGGGTGTAAAGGATGCCTTATCCACTTACTAACAACTTCTTACAGAGCGCAAAAGAAAAACGCAAATTACATTAGATACCTTCTTGATAAAAAGGCATAAAAAGGCATAAAATTGGAAATACAGAAGAGACTGAATGATCTGAAATGTAAACATATTGACTTAGAATTTTATTTATTTGATTATGTATATTCGTTTATTATGTTTCTACATTTGTGAGAAATAAATATTTGTTTTATTGTAATAAAAACCATAATTAATAAATTTAATGGTAAAATACCTGACCAATTTTCTACCCATCTTCCCCCTAACCCCTTTATTTATATGATAAGATAACCACCTTACTTTAAGGCTGTTCCATATTACGCTCTACTTTGATGGAAGATATATGTATAATTACTTTAATCTGCATCTGTTCTCTAGAAACTTTGAATGTTGCATTTCTATGTCTTAGAATATGTGATCGAAACTAAGTTTAAGAGTTCTTATTTTTTTCTGAAAAACATGTTTTACCATTTTTTAGGAAAGGTAGAAAAAAATAAAAGAAAATAAAGCACTTTGTAGATGCTAAGGGTTTCGCTTATAATTAAGATATAATCACAAATGAGGTGGTTTTGGAATGTTCTCTGCAAGATCTATTCATCTAAATTAGTTTTAGTTTGATAAAACAATTTTGAATTTTTATCAAAGTACCTACTATTACTATTAGTATTAGGGGCTGCCCATTAATTACGTCAACAAAATAAGGGGGAGGGGGGGGGGTCAGAAAATTTTTGACAATTGTTGACAAGGGGGAGGGGGGGTCAAGAAAAGTTGACGTCAACAATGTTACTTTTTTTTATTTAATATAATTACTTAATAAATAGGAAAATTAAGCAGTGTTTGTAGTCCTGTGTTACACACTCGCTTAACATTCAGTATTTTAATTAAACTAACTATATTCCTACTAATTTTGCCACAAAAACATTTTGGAAGCCACCTTTTTAGGGGGGGGGGGGAGTAATCTAATGTTGACGTAATTTTATAGGGGGGTCTCTGGAAGTTTGACAAGTTGTTGACAAGGGGGAGGGGGGAGGTAAAAATCGCCAAAAATTTGTTGACATAAATAATGCACAGCCCCTTAGGGAGTAATTTTTTCTTATTAACATCACCATTTATTTAGTTACATGGCATGCATTTTGTGGTTTTGTTGTAGGTGAACTGTTTTTAACATCAACCATACATTTTTATTGGCTCATCAAGCTCTATCTTTCTATATATTTAATATATGTTTTAACTAAATATATATTAATAATTTCATATAATAACCTAATAGCCTAATTATAAGTAATTATCTTACTAATTGTAAGACTACGTCTACTAAGGCAAGTTTACTTTTTATATACACGTTTGAAATATATCTTTGCTAAGTAAATAAGAAAGTAGGGGTTAAGTATAAAATAATATCCAACAGAAAGCCTTTTACAATAATGAAATAAATGATTTTTACCAGTCATTTCGGAAAAAAATTCCACCTGTAAATAATAAAGTTATAAACCGAAACTCACTCGGAATCCTTGTAAGGACAGCTCAACACACATGTTTCTGTTCTCTTTCGTTGTTATATTGATATACACAAGGTTTTTATCGCTTGGAAGTGCTGTTGAAACTTGTACACACTTTACAGCATACGCTATTTCTTTGACAACTTCCGTAGCTTCTATTGTCAATGCTTTATCGTCATCGATATGCATTTCACCATCGCTAACGGCGTCCGCCATTCCTCTTTACAATTGAAACTTAGCTGAGAGTTATTTCCCCGTTAGGCATTAACTTTCTTTTAAAATATATAGGCCAGGATTATATGTATAATGAGTTGCTTATCAAGATCACTGGAGTTGTATATAGACTTGGGTAAGCCCCTTACTATATTATTATTTAGACCTATTTTTGAATATCGTCTAATCCTAATCTGCTATGCAATTTTACATGTAACGGGAGTAACAGTGTTTTAGTTTAAGATTTAACGTGTTACCAGACTTGGTCTTTTTAAACATTTTTATAATTTATTAAGACTAGTGAAGTCACTGAAGTGTCTAACATAGCTAAGCCTAAGATTGGCTAAGGCCTAAGACAAGAGTCAGAGTACTTAGTCGTCTAAGTCGGCTTGGTAAAACTTAGTTACTTTGTGTGTCAAACATATGATTTACTTGAGTCTTGTAGGCCTGCACAATCAACACAAATTTATGTGTATGATACTCATACTGTATGTAACTATGTTGTAGAATAACTAATAGTGTGGTAAAAATATATCCAAATATTGTTTACGAAGCTTTTTCGGATAAATCATTCAATCTTAGTTTTACAGAAAATGCATATGCCCTACCTAGTACCTCCCCTTTTTCTTCAATCATCATTTGAACAGTGACTTTTTTCACTAACTTTTTGATATTTTTAAATGCAGAGTAAAAATCGCATTTTAGGGGCATAGAAAAACTTTTAACATCAAAACAAATACAAGGTTATTGACTAATTAGTCTAATTGTAATACTTTTTGTATTGAATTGTTTAGTTTAAATGAAAGCACTGTATTTTCTAAATATCAAAATGGAAAACTGAAACCATTCCAAATATGTGTCTTTTTAGCTTCAAAGTGCTTTTCTTGGTCTGATGTAAAAAAAAAGAAAACAATGTCATTTAATTTGCAAAAGATCAATGATTAAAACTGAGAGATATTATTACTATTAGGTTGCAATGCTGATTAAAACTTCTATAAATTAACATTAATGCCCTTTATTTATTTTTCAAAATTTTTAAATTACTTTTTATAATAGTTATTATACAAATGTTTTAAATAGAGTTTTCATTAAACTAGCTTATATCAAATAGAAGCTAATGTTTTTTAAACTACAAAATTTTACTCTTATTTTATTTTCAGCTGCATCTGACATTTAAATGGCATTTCCATCAGTAAATTCAGAAATCTTCCGGCTCGGAACATTTGAGGGGTGGCCTGGTTCTGATATTCACTGCAAGCCTCCTAAACCAACAGCTCTAGAGCTGGCAAGAGCTGGATTTTATTATACAGGTAACAGAGATGAAGTCCAGTGCTTTGTGTGTAACTTCCTTGTTTCAGATTGGGAGCGTCATCATGATCCTTTTGTTGTCCATGCAACGAGAAATCCCCAGTGCCCTTTTGTGCTCAACAGTGGCAGTGGAAACATCCCTGTTCTTGTTCCAGATGAGAGTACTTTTAAGAAGATTAAATCTATGCTCAAAGAAGCTGGTAAATATGCCCAAGGGCAGCAGAACCCCAATTCTACGCTCATATACGATACACTGCAATCTTTATATGGTGACAGCTTACTTACTCAAGAACCCCAGCTGTCACTTGTTAATTCGGCTGTAAGGATGCCAGCCAATAATTCACCAAGGTTACCCCGGGGTGAGAAACAAGTGAACAGGATCAAGACTGGGTCCCCTGTTCCTAAAGGGTCCGGCACGCCTAGGCCATCTGGTCGAGCCATTGACTCCCCACCTGCCAGAAGAAGTAGTACTTCAGAATCTGCTGCTGGTGACGGTCACATCAGTCGACCAAATTTTCAGAGAGCCAAATCATGTGCTTTTGACCCTCGTTCTTCAAGAAATTCAGAAACCATAGCTAACCGGCAGACATCGAACCCTGGGATTGATTATATGGAATACCAGGAGTCTGAGGATGCTCGGCTCCAGACATTCAAAAGTTGGGCTGGGGTGAGAGGCGCGTCAGCTCGAGAATTTGCACAAGCTGGGTTCATCTTTATTGGGGCCCCAGATAGAGTTCAGTGTGTATTTTGCCATGGAATTCTTAGAAACTGGAATGACAATGATCTCCCTTTAGAGGAACATCGCAAGCACTTCCCACAGTGCAAGTTTGTTAAAGATTTTTTATCTGCGATCACTGTGAGCAGACCTAAGCATCAGAAGTATAAAACAGAACATTCTCGACTGAACTCTTTCACCACATGGGACATGAGCAGAAATCCTAAGCCATCAGATTTGGCCAAAGCTGGATTTTTTTATGTTGGTAAGAGTTACGTTTATTGTACAATTTAAATTTCACTTTTTTTAAAAAAAAACTATTATCAGCTCAGTAAATATTTTTTTTCAATTTTAAGGTCCATATTTATAATTAAATGTAACTAATTGTATCATTCTTTGTATACATTGCATGATTATTCAGGACACGGGGACAGTGTTAAATGTTTCTTCTGTGATGGAGGTCTGCGTAACTGGGAACCAAACGATGACCCTTGGCGAGAGCATGCTAGGTGGTTTCCAAGATGCCCATATGTGAAACAGTCAAAAGGAGTGGCCTTTATTGAAAATGTTTTGAAAGATGTGAACCTTACAGTCAGTAACAAAATTTAATATTTTTTTAACAGAATTGTTTTGTTGTCAAACTTTTGTGCATACATTTTTGTTTCTTGGATTGGTGCCCTTTCACCCACCAATGTTAAAATAAATATAATACATGTTTCTTTTAAGGGATAAATAATAATAGACAGTTGCTTTGAAACAGTGAAGTGTCGCTATAACGAAATTGATGGGAACTCAAAATTTGTTCCTAATACATGTATGTACTGTCATTTTGTTACTCTGACCTGGATGGGGAGGGGGGGATTCACCGCCTACAACATGCATTATGGTAATTTTATGTTCTTGCTTAGTGTGTGGCTATGGTTCATTTACGTATCAATGTTATGCTATTTTACTTTTTTTCAAACACATTGTCTTTTTATATTTTCTCATTGATTAAATCATTTCTTGTTAATTTAGCTTTCAGTACTTACCGCCAGCCTAGAACTAAGGGACGTAACTCATTTTTTTTTTCAACTGTTATTCCACATGACTTACTTCCCGTAATTCATACGAATCCGGTACATGTTCATAAAACGGCTCTTAATTAAACTCGTATTGTCTCATTTATTGGATCGTGAAATCAATTTTCAAAAACATTTTGTTTAAACTTCGATCCGCAGATCCGTAAAAAGCTATTGCGGCGCCCTACACCCAATATGAAAAGTGCAAACGTATCGAATAGCGTTATTTCGGAAACCCCCCTTTCTAGCGTGAAACACCGTGCTGTCGCACAACAACACGCAGTACCCTTTCTAATTAAATGGCGGTACCGGTAGTTAATTAACATCTTGGCGGAATGCTGTCTTCGGTACATCAATCTATAAGATTGCCGTTTTCCAAAACAATATTGTTAATTACAAAATGTGACCCTCGGCTTCAATCAAGCCCCCTAACCCAATTTGAGATAGCTTTTTTTCTAAAAATATCAAGTTGCTTTTGAAATCGCTTGTCAACTGCAGCCTCGTACTGTTTAAGTTCGAAAGAACATTGCTTGGTTGGCTAGTTGGGAAATGCTACCCTTAATTACGTACGTGTAACCGCCCCACACACACACACCAAATCTATCCTTGTCTTTCTCATACCTCCCAAAACGTCTCTCCTTTTAAGTGTCTTGCTTCTAGTTAATTAGCGCACCCTCCCCCCAACACAAACGTAACACTAGTTTATTGAATTTTTTTTTCGATTCCGCGGCGTACACCCCCTTCCCCCCCACCCTCCGCAAACACGTGGCAGTCCCATACCATCTTAGCTCTCTCTTTCTTCTCCCCTTTCCCCACCTTGCTCTAATCCCCTGCTCGTTCGTTGTTACGTAATAGTGTCCCCCCCTCCCCCGCTCCCGCCTTCCCCGCTGATGCCAGGGACAACACATTTTTAACCCAGAGTGATCTGTCCTCATCAGTTGAGGTTAAAGGTCGAACTCCTCTCCCACCCCCCCCCCTCCCATTATCTAGTAAATGTTGAGCTCAAGTTCACTTGAGAGGTAGAAAGGTGGCCAAAACTCATTATTTTTAATTTTTTGATAGATGGGGGGGGGGGGTAAATTAAATATCTGCAAAACGGCTATTTTTGTTTCCCTCAATACTGAAAGTAAGAGTTCGTAACAATGACGGCAGATGTTATATATAAACGACTTTTCGCTGTGTTTTTATATTTCTTCTTCCCAATGGATTCTAAAAACAAAATGTCTTTTTCATAATCCATCAGGATTACCAGACTGCGTCAGTTGACGAGACAGAGCTTAAAAATATTGCCAAAGCCACTGGTCAGTATATTTTTATATTGTTTATTTTTTTTTTTTGTGGTAAGGAACTATCTCTTCGTTACTCTCAAAAACAGTCCTTCACGGTCTTTTCAGTTGAATCAAGTTTGCTCAAACGTTATATTTTTATGTAGGTTATGCTGGGTCTCACTCTCCCCCCCGCCCCCCACCTATTTCCTGTATTACTTCGGGTTTCTACTGCTCCGCCCCTCCCCTAATCCCCCCCCCCACCCGTGTAGTGGGCTTTGAAACTGTTCACACACATGCAGACCCTGAGTATTATTCATGCCGTACATGTGTTTGAAAAAGAAACCAATGGGGGCTGCCTAGTCATTGTTTCTAGATGTGATTGTCATTGTTACTTGTTCAAACTGAAGGTGGAAAAAAAAAGTTAATAATTCTGTGGCTGAAGGAAACTGTACAATTTGTTGGCATTTGCTTTGTTAACAATTCTGTGATTGAAGGAAACTACAATTTATTGGCATTTGCTTTGTTGACAATTCTGTGATTGAAGGAAACCGTACAGTTTATTGGCATATGCTTTCTTAACAATTCTGTGATTGAAGGAAACAGTACAATTTATTGGCATTGGCTTTGTTAACAATTCTGTGATTGAAGGAAACATTTGCTCGAGTTCTGAAGGAGACTAACAAGTATTTACTTTTTCTCTAGATTTAATATAGCAATAGCAGTTATTCTTCTGATGGCTCACAGTTCACAAAGACACAGTAGTGCATGCCGCTGTCATCACCCTTCAAACAGTGGCTCACACAGGCACAGCACATGTCATTGTAATCTTTCTTGGAGCGGTCTATCAGACTTGTGGGATTCTGATGATGTTATTCTCTGTGATGATATTCATCAGTTCACACATGTGTCCAGAAATACTCTTTATTTGGAGCTGCCATGCAGAAATAGCCCACAAGCTAGGGTTAGGGAAAGCGCAGTAAACGGCAGTGTCAGCAGGTATAATGATTTGTCTAAAGTTTCAACACATTCTCAACGAAATGTGTCCAGTTTCTCATCTTGTGTTGACAGTTCTTTAAACTTGTGTGAGAGGAATGTCTTAAAGGAAAAAAAAGTTAAACAACCTAAACGTGAGTTGTTTTTGTTGGTATTTGGTTTGTTTTGTTTACTACTCTACTTCATATTTTTTTTAATCCCCTTTTTATCGTTTTCATTACTGTAGAGATAAGGATTTCTTTTAATTAAAAAGGTTTTTTTTTTAAATTATAAAATTTATAACACATTTTTAGTTATCACAGACTTACTTGATAGAAAAATAAACTCGGGGGCCAGCATGTGTATAAACCCAGAAAATGGACGCATGAAAGCACAACAGCCAACTTTTTGTAATTGAGATATGCAAGTATTGCACCATCAGTCAAAGGATCAAAGAAGGGATTGATGTTTCCAGTCTCAAGCCATATTGTTTAAGGGCATTATAAAAAATAATTTTTTTTTGTGGCATCTTTTTTCTTTTCACAAAATAAAACTAACAAGAAAGACTTATTTTGAATTTACATCCTTTGGTAAGCAACCAGAATTCAGATGACTCACTTAAACAGTTTTATTATTATTCAAAAGTGTCATTTGAAATCTTTTTTTTCAAGCAAGATTCCAGCTTTTATAACCTTAAAAAGATGTGAAGATAAATAAAATATTTTACTCTTTTCATGCATTTGAATCATTCACCTCTTTAACAGGTCAACGAGATATCGACCCACGGGAAATCACGGCCAGGATGGACAGTCCAATAGTGAAAGCTGTTCTCAACATGGACATTCCTAAACAGAGGGTCAGAGAAGCCATTAAGACCAGATTAGCTGAAAATGGTAAATTTTGTGTTCTTAATTTTATTTTACGACTTGTATGGCAATTTTATGCATTATATAAAAACATTTTGTAAGTTTATTTTAATCTTTTTCTTTAACAATCTTATACATTTATTTTTTGGTATTAAGAAATAAAAAAGCCAGGTTTTGATTTCTGCGGGACATAATTTTACTTATAGTTGGTCTGAATTTTTTTTTTTCCAAGCATTAATAAAATCTCTTACTGTTAGCAGTTTAGCTAAATAAGGTGGAATCAACGCATGTTGATGCCATCAATTTAGTTTCAGCAATGTAACAAGAATTCTCTAATGCAGGTGAGGATTTCACTAGTGCGGAAGCACTGCTGGAAGCCATCTTTAGCTCAGGTGTGGGATCAAGTGAGAGCGTAGATAATCACGAAGAAGCTTCTAGTAAAGATTATGATAAAGACAATCGCCCTAACCCAAGTGATTTGGAAAGTCATGGTAATATATTTTTTTTTTTTTAAATAATTTGTTCTTGTAGTACCAAACATATGACTCGATTGTATACAAAAAATAAATTATAAAAACACCTAAAATGTACCAAAATACTTTTTTTTATGGGAAAAAGCAAATCAGCGGCTGTAAACGGGTAAAGTTCTATATTTGTAAGATTTAAATTAATGGGCTGTTTTGACTTGCCCACAATACAAAAAAAAATCTTCTAATTTAACAGTCATGTGAACTCAGCAACTTTCACTGATTGCATTAATCTTGTTTTCAAAAGTGAAGAATAATTTACTCATCTTTTCACAACAGGAAAAGTAGTTTTATTTATAGACCACTTAGGGTGGAATGCAAAAAAACAGATTTTGATTTATTTTTTTTTACCTCCAATGGTTTCATAATATTGCTCTTTATTGCTCTTTCCTTTCAGTTTAAATTTGCAAAACACTTTACTGAAAAAAGTTTGTCCTAGTTCAATTATGGATATATTAATTTTAATAAAGGTCGAGATTTTTTTTTTTACCTTATTTTCAGGCCATATCAAGATGAGTTTTATTTGGAAAAAATTGAATTCCTTTTTTTCTTGAATTGCTACAGTTTAAAAATACTTGAGAATAAAATTGTAACAAAAATATACTTTTCTACTATGAATTGGCATCTACCCACCGAACTGAGGACGCATGCATTTTCATGGGCTGAAATACACTCAATGAGACTTTTCAGTCATTGTGTTCACATATCTTGCCTTGCATTATAATCCTAACTCAACACCTACGACTTTTTGAAATTGGGATATGCAAGTATAGCGCCTGGGGCACCATCAGTCGAAGGATCAAAGAAGGGATTGATGTTTCCAGTCTCAAGTCAAATCTGCAGGCCAGCGTGTCATGATCTTTTGTAGTGCTTTTTTCTAAAACAATGTCGATCATTGACAAAAATATTTTTCTTCTTTCAGACTCTTTGAAACTCATGGAAGAAAACAGACTTCTCAAAGAACAGAGGCAGTGCAAGATATGTATGGATGAAGAAGTTTGTGTTGTATTTTTACCATGTGGCCATTTGGTTTGCTGCTCCACATGTGCACCAGCTCTTAACTTGTGTCCAATCTGTCGAGCTAAAATTAGAGGAACAGTGCGAACTTACATCTCCTAAAGAACCATGAGAAGATGAAATATTTTTAGATTTTAAAGCACAAAATCTCCAATTATTTATTTTTACTCTTATTTTTTTTAAAGTATGTTTATTATTTAGTTTCATTTATATCATTTTTTTTCTAACATTGTAAATAACCAAAGAACAAAATTTGTCGTTCTTAAATGATAAGAAGTTAGAAACTTTTTAGGCCATTCACATATTTTATAACATGATGTTGGATGTGGAGATGGGAATCTTTTTGTTTTTTGAGAATAAAAACTGTTTATATAGGTTGGTGGCAGTTGCATTTTTTTTTTATAATGGAATTTTTTTATAATATAAAAATAAATTCTTTAAATTTTCAGTGAGGAGGGGGGTAAAGTACCCTAATATTATTGTGAAATGAGAGGCTAAATCTATTTTTTTTGAGTTTTATATGTGAATGGTCCCAAAACTGTTTTTATCAAGTGATTATGTCTGTCCTTTATTTATGGTACAGTATTTATCTTACTCTTGTGAAATGTTGTATATTCCTGCTATGTATTAAATATAAATACATGTATTTGTATAATTAAATAAAATTGAAAAAATAATTTTTTTGTTTTCATTTTATGTAAATGTATTTAATCTTCAAGCTTGCAATCTACCTTGTTGATCCTGAAGTTTTTATCAGGTCCTCATGAAGTCCAAGTCCACACAGCTTTTAAATGGGTACCTGACCTCAGAGCTATAGTTAGCTTTTGTGGTGCCCTGTGCCAGTTACATTTTTGGCGCCCTCCATCCATCCAATATGAAAAGTTCAAAAATATTTATCAGCGCTCTTTCAGTGCCCCTTCCTAGACTGCGCCCTGTGCAGTCACTCAACATGCCTACCCTCCTATTCTATTGCCTGAAGTTGCATTGATTTTGAATATTATACAGGTGGTCATTGTGCAATCCTATTAATGCTAAAAGAATCTACACTTAAGCTGTCAAGATTTTATTTTACAGGGATGGTAAATATGTGTGCCAAACCTGGCATGCCATGTTTTCTTAGAACACCATAAGATTTTAAAATCAACAAAACTGAATGATTTGACAAATACTGCTATAATGCATTGGCAGGGGCAAACAAAACATTTGCTTTGTTTTTGGCACTTCGTTAGTGCTATTTGGCTCTCTAGTTTATATTATTTCCATAATTTTCTTACAAATCATGCCCCTTAAACTTGCTTTTTGAGAATTGATAGGAACAAGACATTTTTTCTTGCTCCAAATATATGTGCTATTGGTGAATCTAACCATGGATTTGCGCGATTGTTTATTCAGAAGATTTAAACAAAAATAGACTGCTTTAATATTAGTATTGAAATAGGACCAGAGTAATTTCTGACAGGGTTGGAGCAAAAATAAAGTGCATTGTCTCCCTTGAGTTTAAATTTAGAAACCGGACGTAAACATTTTAATTGTAAAAAAAAAAACAACTTTGGAAAATCGTACCTTTACCGTCACACCTGAATTATTAATTGGTGAGTCATTTTGTGTTCTACCTATGCAGTCGAGAAGGACAGTTTAAGTTAACAGTTTTAAAATGTGAATGCTCATCACAATTTCCATATTACACAAAGTGAGAGATGATGCATGATGATTTCAATTGCGTCGTTTTGTTTACACTTATTTTTACTATAAATTCATTAATATGCGTACTGACCGGTGGGTAACGGTGATAACATAAATATAATCGCATCCTTGACTCTTTTCAGCTACTTTTATTAGTCAGTTTATCTTTTTCCATAGTGCGCCAGAATCAATAAATGACAATGTTTAGAGACTAGTCATAAATTGACCAGGCAGTTTCTATCTCTGCATAATTAATTAACTGTTGATTATACTGCTTTAAACTGATTTAATTTTTAATTGTTGCTTATGGCATTCGATAAATGTTCATCACATGAATGTCAATAGTAACTTATGCATTTATTTATTGGCTAGTGCCTTACTGAATGCTCCTGAATCTTTATTAGAGTCTTAGTCTTAATGTTCATAATATTCCTTTCAAATTGGTTTATACTAATTATACACAGGAAAAGGCTGAAAAGCTTTAGCACACTCTTCAGTATTTGATCTAAAATGTTGGGAAGACAAGCTCAATGCACTCAAGAGCTATTTATTTTAATCTTTTAAAACAGAATGAATCTGTACTTATGGTGTGGATATATTTTTATAGTGGTATTTTTTAAAAATGTTTTTCAATCTTCCCTTTTGGGCTTTGACTTGATAATCATAAAATGAGATTTTTAGAAATAGAAGCTTTATAATTTAAAGTTGTACACTTCAAAATTATATGATGTAGTTTTTACAGATTAATTTTCCTATAAATTGCTAAAATTATTATTAATTTTATTTAAGTCTGTTTATAGACACTCTGGTGTAAGGTTACCATATTAATACGAACACTCCAATTTGAACTATAATAAGGCAGTCTTTAATTCTCATTAGCTTATTTTTGTTCATATCAAATGGTATATAGTTGTAAAAAGATTTAGATTGTCATGAAGAACTGCACATTTATGTAGCGTTCCAGGGTTGACCTCAACTTGAGCTCGCATATTTCTCAGATCGCAATAGACATATTACTGACACTTGTTCTCTAGTTGACAAAAAATTATCACAGAATAAAACAAGTTATCCATCTGCTGTAAAGATGAGCCTTGGGCAATGTGGGAAAGGTTTAAAATAAGTTCTACATGTTTCTGTTTGTTTTGGTTATTGTTGTTTTTTTTTTATACTAAATAATTCGCATTCAAGTTTCTAAAATGTATTTAACATTTTGTATTGGGTTTTTATGTTGCAGATTATGTTAAGTACAGTATAAAATTAGGATGTGTCATTGCTTTAGGCTGGCAAGAGGCCAGCTGACAACCATGAACGCAATATATGGGTTAGTGAAAGTAATGGTATTAATTAAAAACAATTTAAGAAAACCTAGCTCTCTAAGTCTTTTTATTTCTTGACCATTTAGTAGTCTTTTTACAAGCCATGAGAGAATGATTTGTCTTGTTGTTTATAATTTTCAAAAAACATACAAGGATGTCAACTAAGAGCTAATTGTTTTTTTTTTTTTAAGGAAATGTTTCATCATTTAACATAAGCCGTTCAGCAATGGAAGATCCCCCCAAGAAAAAAATGCACAGAGGAGAGTCATCATCGGCGACTACCACTGAGATGATTGACGACTCAAAGGCATTTGTTGAGCGCTTCTCTCTCCTTTTCAACAGTTCCTGTTTCAGTGATGTGCAATTGAGGGTTGGTGAACAGAGCTACTATGGCCACAAGTTTATCTTGGCTTCAGCCAGTAAAGTGTTTGAGTAAGTTTGTGTTAAATATTATACTCTTCATTCTTCAATTTCTTAAGTGTTTTGTAAAAAAAAATGTTCATTGCACAGAGACCTAGAGTGGGCAGGCAACTCCTATCTGTGTGGGAAACATAAGATGAGACATAGTAGTGGCCAGATTTATAAGATGAGACATAGTAGTGGCCAGATTTATAAGATGAGACATAGTAGTGGCCAGATTTATAAGATGAGACATAGTAGTGGCCAGATCTATGTATATTTCAGAAACCAAATGGCATCTGTAAACTGTAAGGATTTACCAGTTTGAAAAGAATGAAAGAAATAACGTTTGACATATATTGTAAGCTCGACACATAAAAAAATCACCATCCCTAATGTTTTATGTGTATCAGTTTTAAATAGATTAAAATGTATAGATCAATTTTCCATTGATGTCAGAGTGTTGATTATTTTATATTATATTTAAGTTTGAGATAAAATCTGTGAGTAATTAGTAATTTAACATTGCATGAATTCTGCATTTTAATTGGTACAAAACACCTCTATTTTACTTTATACGTGTATTATTTGGTTTCTTTGAAAATCTTCCATGATTGATTTTAATTTTTTTCCAGAGCTATGTTTGGTGATTCATCAGCCTGGGAGGAAAGTCGACAGCAAGAGATTCGACTTGTTGAAGAAGAAGCCTGTCAGGCCGTTTTTTATGATTTTCTCAGGTCTGAGAAACTTTATTTGTTTGCCGTTGTTTCTTTTTTTTTTTTTTTTTGAAACATTAATTTGTTCACAATTGCCCTGAATGCCTAACTCTGATTTGTATCAAATGTATTTGAGTTGTGCTGTAAGTTGTGCTGTTACTAATACCTAAAATTTAAATAAACAGATAAGAATAACAAGTTAGTAAATGTCCTATCAGCCATTTATCTGTCGTCTTTTTATGAAAGCTTGTTTGTTTTCAAACTTCAAGCTTTCATGCTGTATTATTGCAGTCAGTTAAAAAAAAATGTTACCTGGATATTTTTTTTTTTGAGTTAGCTAGTTATTGTGCTGTTGTAAAAAGATCTCAGAAATTTAAACAAAATAGAACCAAATTAAATTGTAGACTATATTAAAAATTGCATCCAAGTATTATGATTCAGCAATATTCATGAAAATATAACTAAATCAAATTGTAGACTATATTTAAAATTGTATACATGTACATGTATTATGATTTAGCAATATTCATGAAAAAAGTTAGTACATGTATCAAGCAAGTTAAATACTTGGGATAAACTCTCAGCTTTCAATAAATAAATGCTAAGGATTAAAAACAGAAATGATAATTTTCCTGAAATTGAAACGAAAATGAGTTAGTTTGATATATGAAGAATTTGATAGATCAATCAGTATTCAGTCATTTAGCATAGTGGTGCCTCACTGATAAACGTAGATGTATAATGTTGATTTATTTCTGGCAGATATTTCTACTCGGCCAGCATCAACATGACGACAGACAAGGCCCTCCCCCTGCTGCTCCTGGCTGACAAATATAATGTCCAGTCCTTACGTAATGCCTGTGTCGAATACATGATGAAACACATTGAAGAGTTGCCAGACAAGAACAAGACATTGACATGGTAGGGCTGCTAAATTGATTTTCATTTCAATAATGACACGGGAAAGCTGTTTAATTGAATTGGTAGCATGAGTGTTTTTTTAACCATCTGGTCATTTTAAAGTGCAATTTGGTCGCGTTGAGGCTGTTAGCTAGACCAGTATAGTGTGGATGGCTAGTTCAACTCCCTGTGTTCCCATTTACTTGTGTGTGTTCACCATGGCTGTGGCAGAGTTTACAACGTACACTGCAGAACTGTACCTGTTGAGCTTATGAGTTTGGTAAAAGGTCAAGAACATCTTAAAACTGGGCATATTGGGATATATATTTTGTAAGATCATTATAGCACCTGATGATGTCCCTCAAGGGCAAAGTCTTCATACCCCATAAAGTCCCATCTCTATACATTTAGAGTAAGTCTGAGAGAAATCTTTTTGTGTGTATAGTAACTGGTTGACTAGTTGGCAGCCCCCATTTGCCATCTTCCAGTTTTGAAGTTCCTTGGTGTAGTGCTTGAAATAGACTTGTCTTGGCGAGTGTAGTCAGTAGTCTCGTTGATAATTTTCTTGCGGAAGTACAGTAGTGTTATGTCCTAGAATGCATTGCTAAGACTTAATTGGAGGAACTGATGAAAAATACAAACAGCTCATATTTCCAGATGAGTCCGTCAGTGTTATTTTCCATTGCTAAAATGAACATTCAATTTTTAAAAAAAAAAAAATTTGGTATGTGTATTTTTAACGATGCAAAATTCTATCTCATTTTTAAAATAGGATGGGTTTTTGTTTTATTGAGTCACTCAAATACAGATATGTATTTATGCATTAAGAAAGTTGCTGATATTTTTAATGTCCGTGTATTTTAATCTCACATTCAGGTACCATTATTCCAAACTGACTGGACCAGAAAAACTGAGAGACACCTGTAAAAATTTTATAGTTTCCAATTTTAACGTAATCCTTGATGCTGCTGATTGGGTGGAGATGGAGCCGGAAGAACTGGTTGACTTTATCGGTATGTCCGAGCTGTGCGTGGAGTCTGAGAAAAAACTCTGGGAAAAGGTAAAAATTAAGTTTGTTGTCTCTTTTAAACTCTTAGTTCTTCACCAGCTTAAAAGAAAAAAACAGAAAAGAAAAAGATTAAATTTTTTTCACCTAAAAGAATACACATTTAAAGTAGCTATCTCAAGACAACCATCTGTTGTTGTCTGAAAAGGTTATTTCTTAGACAAGCTAAAGGCAAGTCAAAAGTTTTGCTGGAATATTCTTGCAGGAAGTTTTCTCTTTAAAAAGTGCACTTTTATATTTTCAGTAAAATAAATGAACATGGTTTAGCTACGAAATCTCAATTTTTTTAAGAAGTGGATTTTTTTATTTAGTGTTTTAAACAATTTCATTTAGTATTATAAACAGTGTCATTTTATAATTTTCCCCCAAGGCTTTTCATAGGTCTGCATTTGATTATGGATTGTAATTAATTTTATGTCGTACAAGTTAATCCATCCAAAGCTCAATTTTTAAGTCCGTCAGAGATGTGGTGTAATCTATCCATATATGAATCTCACCACATCTGCATTCACAAAAAGCATGAACTTTATGAGCTAATGTTTATTTGTGTACTCATTGTCGTCCTAGGTTGAGCAGTGGCTAGTGGCTGACAACAATATGGAGAACTGTAGGGACAATGTTGAAACTATTGTGCCCTGCATGAGATTCTGCAAGATGACCCCAACTGAACTCCTGGCCATTGAGTCTTCTCCCCTCATGCCGCTGTTTCCAGATATTTTAAAAGACAAACTAGCAATAGGTCAGTCGAATTTGTTTTCAGTATTAAAATTTAAAAATCATTTACAGTTTATTTTACACCCTCTGCCTATTTGTTTTTAAAGATATTTTTATATCGAGCCATATTGATTATAGTGGGTGTATGGCAGAAATCTTGAAATGTTTGGTACATAACGTCATCTTTGGAAATGCATGTACTAGGTGTTTTAATATAAGTGTAATCATATCAATGTGACCTGAGAGTTCTGGGATTAATCCTCGGTGAGAACCAAGGACATTTTTCCAGGTCCTGGTGAAAGTCCCACAAGTCCATCCAGCTTTGAATGGGTACCTGACTTAAGTTGGGGAAGTAAAGGGGACTGGGTGTTGTGATAACCACACAATCCCTTTATATGACGGGGTTACAGAAACAGATGAATTCTACACTTCATCTGCCCCTGTGGTCCTTTAAGGCTAAGGGAACATATTGATTATTCGATGTATTAACTCTTTCATTGACAGTTACCTTTTCAATTACTTTTTTTTCTTAATTTCACTCTATCAAATACAGACACACTAGATATCCTGACTAGTTAGTTACAAATTTCCTAGCTAATAACTTAAGACTTAACACTTTCTTATGTTTTAAATGATCATTATTTTAAACATACAGTTTTTAACATAGGAAACTTATCATTTTAGTGGAATATGTTTTTTTTTTCCTCAACGGCATAGTATTAACTGGCGCTGCTATTTCACTAAAGCTTACAGGTTTCACTCCCTGGCCAGCAACGGAATCTTTCTGCCAACAGAACAGGTACCTTACAGAAATTACACCGCCCCGATGTATGGGATGAGGTTTCCTTTTGAGCTGAAAAACTACGCACATATCCCCAAAATAGAGAGCCGAGTCTGCCTGTCCTGCCAGGTTCCGTATTTGCCTTGTCTGGACCCGGAGACTAAAAAGGTAAAAACAAAAAAAAAATGGATGAATGCTTGCAGTTCCTTTAATAACTAATTTGATTTCATAATTTAAGAACAAGTGTAATTTTTTTTTTACATACAGTGACATGTTGGTTCACCAACTTGTTCAATATCAATACTCATTTTTTGAACTGAAATCAGCATTGAACCAAAGCACTGAAATGAGTGTTGTGAGCATGCATGATATTTTGATGTGTGACTTTGCTTTGTAATTAAAAAAAACAAACATTGGTCCTAACCTTAGAAAATGTTTTTTTTTTATAAATTATTATTCAGGTTCTAAATTGTTATTGATTGGGGAAGAATATGAACTGGTTTGGCTGTTATTTTATAAATTATTGTTCCGGTTCTAAATTGTTTATGATTGGGGAAGAATATGAACTGGTTTGGCTATTATTTTTACAAGTAAACATTATTGGCTTTATTTTTTTTCTTATTCAGAGAAATATCCTGGCAATAATTGTTGTTGATAGTTTCTTACATTCTCTTCTTAAAATTTCCACAGTCCTCTCATTACGCCCAGTTCCAAGTGAACTTTTACCCAAAAGGCCATTTCTCCACCATCTCACTGTATGGAAACTTCATGGGGCGACAGAACGATAACGTGACTCTGAAAATTTGCCGGCAGAGCATGCACCACACCTTCGGCCCATCGCAGGATAACAAGCCCTACCCACCCATGCTGGTGGAGGCCACACTCCAGCTGTACAGCAAGAAAAAAGAGTTGAGGTTCGTCGGACTGACCCTCACCCAGACCCACATCTTCACCGCCAAGTCAACGGAGCTTGTGGTGGACAACGTCCTTGACCTTGTCCGGCTCAAGTGCGAGGACTCCCCTTTCATCGTGGAAGGGTCCCTGAGCGGAGCTGTTTTCATCAAGATCCAGCAAGTTGGTGATCACCTACTAGGAGAGGATCTAAACCGAAGCGGCGCAGAGGCAAATGAAATACTTTGAATTTACGCTGTTTGACTTTCATTTACATTGAGCTTGCAGGACTTAAAGATTTTTCAGGCTTTTTTTTTTTTTTTTGCTGTGCTGATCTCTACGATATTTTGTTTTCTAGTATACTTCAGAAACTTATCTAATATGAATGACAAAGTCAAGACTTTTAACATATGAAAATCAGAGGTGCAAAATTAATAGAGTTATTTATTATAACCCAATCTTACAGACTATTTTTATTGTCTCAGAGCAAGGATTACGGAAACTTCGTTACATGACCTTGTATGGATACAATTTTTATTGGGTTACTCATGTTTTAATATTACTCTGTTCAGACTTCAATTTTTAAATTTGTTAAATTTTTGTTTTAAAGGTCAGCCTGTGAGCTGAACATGTTCCCCAGATAATATGTACACTTTAAAATAATAATAATATTAACTTGGCGAAAACTTGTGCAAAGTTTCCAAGGCTTGATAAGACGTTGTTTCATTTTCAAACTTGCTGTCGATATTGTACTGTACAGACAAACAGAGACTGTGACATGAAAATGTTGTCAAAACATGTTGGCCCTTTTGCCATTTACTGAACTAAAATAAGAAGTGTCATTCATCACCATTTATAAAATGAACCAAATTGTTTTTTGGTGTTTTTATTGCGGTTGTTGAAAATTAGTTCAGAATGTGAACGCATTACCCTTTTTATACATTATATTTATTTAATTGTATGTATATATTTTTTTTTATATTTATCATACATAGAAATATATGTTAGCATCTATATATATTTATATATATACATACACCTGTATATTTCTCGAATTAAGTGGTGGCTTTTTCTGTCTATAACCAAACAGTGCTTGCCAAGTTGCAATATTTTGTTATTTATTCCTTCAAATCTGGCATCTCTTAGCCAGGATTTAATTTATTAATTTTTGTTTTGTTTTGTAATTGTAAAATAGCTTGAATTTAATCTCTGCTATGCTGCAAACATCTGAATAATTTTTATTTTATTTTGTCTGTTGAACGCATATTATTTTGTTACCTCCCTTCATTGTAATCTGAAAAAAATTAGTCATCTTTTGTAAAAATGATTTATGAAAACGCATTTTGCTTATGACGAATGTTAAATCAAACATTAATAACAAGAATTTGTGATCCGCCTATAAACCTAATTTAGAAGGAAATTCAGTCTTCATGCATTGTTTAATTAAATTGATTTTTGTTTTATCTAAAGAGAGAGGGGGATTTCTAATCTAATTTTTTTTTAAATAAATTTTTAAAAGTAAAAATGACTACCATCTTTGGTGAATTAAGATATTTTATAAAGGAGGCATTTTTTTTATCCTTTAAAATCTTAAATGTTAGTGACCTTCTTGTGACCTTTGGGAATCGGTCTACACCCATGAAACTGCGTGTGTGTCTAGCCTTATTCTCATTACATTCCACTGGTGCATTTTCACCGTTGCTGCTTTTTCGCTTGTTCACAACACCAACAAGGCTTAAGTATCGCGAGAGCGTAATAAGGGAAACCGAATGTGCTCTTTTTCATTAAAATTTTTTTTTTTGAATGCAGTGGCTCTCAATCAACTCTCGTCATTAAGGAATCTATGACACAGAATGTTTAAAAAGATTTTTATATCTACTAGTTCTCAATGAAGACTTGAAATGAAATGTTACAGAACACCATGGATCCTCTCTTAATAAACTCTGTATGTTGAAATGTAAAAAAAAAAAAGCATTTGAAAAATGTAACATAGTTTTAACATGATATGTTAGTTTATTTATTTATTTTTTTTTCATTTTTATTGTTTTATGTTGGCCGACTGACGTTGGAATAATTTTCTTTGCGGACATGTTTCATTATAAAATAGAAATGTGTCTAACGTTGTGTCCTGTTCGTATACATCATTGTTTGGAATAATGAACAGCTTGTTTCAAAGCAGCTGTTTATTTCTGTTGCTTCCCAGTCCACAAAAGGTCACCAGATGAAAATCAAAATTTTGCGAAAGGCGTAGAGTTTTTAATAAGAAGATTTTTTTTTTTTTTGTTTTTTTAAAATGATGAATCGAAGCTGTTTGTGTCTCTTTACTTTTTTTAAAATGAATGAAAAAAGTTTGGAAGTTTCTGGATTTTTTTCTTTATTTGACTACTCTTGAAGGGATTAAAAAAAAACAGACAAGTTAAAGCCATGTATAAAAAAAAATATTTTTAAAAATATTTTTAAGTGATTGAATAAATAGCATAATTAATTATAGTTATTGGTTCCCGCAGTTGCTCTCAAACTTCGGGCCCCTTCCCAGGTCAAAAAAAAAATTAATAAAGTGACGCAAATGCTTCAGTAAACTTATTTACAGTTACATTACTGCTTTCGAGATACTCTTGAATGTCTCCTCCATTTTTTTTTTTTTTATATCCTAGTCATTTGTATATTTCTACAAGATTTATTTTTCTCTTGGCAAGATCAACTTTTTTTTTTTCACAATAGGGTTGTGTTTTTTGGTCATGGCTCATTCATTAACTAAGATTTCTGGATGAAATTTAATATATAGGTCAGGCCTTGCATTCGTTTTGAAACCTTTCAATGTTTTTTTTTTTAATGTAAATAAAAAAAAATAAAATTTTAAGACTGTGAGACTGCATCGCTGCCTGGTGTATAAGTGTGCAATGGAATAATTTAAAGTCTGTGCAATATTACCAACCTGGAACTTTTCTTCAAGTTAAATATTTTCATTTTGGAGTAGGGTTATTTTATTCCTTTCAGAAAATAAAACCCTTATTCAAAAGATTATAATGTGAAATATGGTCTATGATTAGTGCCCCTGTGAAATATGGTCTATGATTAGTGCCCCTGTGAAATATGGTCTATGATTAGTGCCCCTGTGAAATATGGTCTATGATTAGTGCCCCTGTGAAATATGGTCTATGATTAGTGCCCCTGTGAAATATGGTCTATGATTAGTGCCCCTGTGAAATATGGTCTATGATTAGTGCCCCTGTGAAATATGGTCTATGATTAGTGCCCCTGTGAAATATGGTCTATGATTAGTGCCCCTGTGAAATATGGTCTATGATTAGTGCCCCTGTGAAATATGGTCTATGATTAGTGCCCCTGTGAAATATGGTCTATGATTAGTGCCCCCTGTGAAATATGGTCTATGATTAGTGCCCCTGTGAAATATGGTCTATGATTAGTGCCCCCTGTGAAATATGGTCTATGATTAGTGCCCCTGTGAAATATGGTCTATGATTAGTGCCCCTGTGAAATATGGTCTATGATTAGTGCCCCTGTGAAATATGGTCTATGATTAGTGCCCCTGTGAAATATGGTCTATGATTAGTGCCCCTGTGAAATATGGTCTATGATTAGTGCCCCTGTGAAATATGGTCTATGATTAGTGCCCCTGTGAAATATGGTCTATGATTAGTGCCCCTGTGAAATATGGTCTATGATTAGTGCCCCTGTGAAATATGGTCTATGATTAGTGCCCCCTGTGAAATATGGTCTATGATTAGTGCCCCTTTGAAATATGGTCTATGATTAGTGCCCCCTGTGAAATATGGTCTATGATTAGTTCCCCCTGTGAAATATGGTCTATGATTAGTGCCCCTGTGAAATATGATCTATGATTAGTGCCCCTTATTTGTTCATTTATAAATTGTGTTTTTTTTTTACACAGTTCTCCTTTGATTCAGTTGAGTTTACTCTATATTATATTATTGTTATGTAATAAAAGTATATATTGACTTTGTAGGTTACGTACCTATACTGTGTAAATTTAATTTTGCAATAAACAAACATCTTACTAGGGGGTAATTCTGATGTTCATTACCTAAATTAAATTTCATTTGTTTAAAACTTGGATGACCACAAATGAAACTGTCAGACCTTTGGTCATTTTTCATGTTATGGGGATAAAGGGGACCACCCCCCCCCCTTCCCCCATGTCTCAATTTTGGGTCAGAAAATTTGATTTCTTATATGGGCCACATACAGTTTCCTTAACCTTGTTATAACTTGTATGCCTCAAGTAAAAATATAAACAATGACATTTAATACTTAAAAAGTGAAATTATTTTATAGTTCATCTGAATCTTCAAATGTGTTTTCTCAAAGGTTTTTTCGCTTAATTTAAGTTTTGTGTTACAAGTAAATAGAAATTCTTTTAAAGTTATTTAGATAGATAAATGATTGACATTTTCTGTACATCTTTAGAATAAAATGTGACAGGCAGTTGGCTGGGTTTTTCTGGTTTTGTGGGTTGAGGTTTATTCGGTGCCTGCCCCGTAAATTTGTTGAACAAATGATTATAGAGAACTGTTTTTTTTTTTAAATGTGAAAAAAAATTATTTCCCACTTTTTTTTTTTTTTCCGTGTTAATTAGTCGATAGATTTTTTCCCAGTACCCCAGCACCATTTAAATGTCATGGGGTATCTATAGTTGCTGTTGGCGAGCATTCTGCTTACCGCTTTCTACAATCTATCTGCATTTGTATCTCTCAAACAATGTCTCATTCAGCCGTGGGCTACTTTTTTTTTATTTGTTGTGCCTGGCTAGAACTGTCCACCATATGGGTTTTTTTTTTGTGATGGAACATGAGTTAGCCATCCTGGGTTTTTGTGATGGAACATGAGTTAGCCATCTGGGTTTTTGTGATGGAACAGAGTTAGCCATCTGGGTTGCTTTACAACTACCTTTGGGCTGACAGTCTTCATTTATCTCCTGCTTTAAGGGTCTCTGAATGAAAGGTGCTTCCATGATATTAATAAGTTGTCTATTACTTTTTTATTACATTTGCGTTTTAATAATTTTCAACAGTTCAAGTAAAATGTCAAAGATGAAAAATATCTTGGCATCTTTGTTTATTTTAGAAATCTGTTTGGTCTCATGCATTCATTAATTCCATTAGCATATTTTTACTTTTTCTACTTTTTTTTATTTATGCTTATTTATAGTATTTTGCTTATAATTTATGTTTTAAGCTTTAGCTAACTGTTTTCTATTTTGACCATATTTATGTACATATATACTTATATATGTGAATAGCTTTCTAATAAGGGGGAGTAAGACTTCAATCTTGAAATGTTTGGTACATAACGTCATCTTTGGAAAATGCATGTACTAGGTGTTTTAAATATAAGTGTAATCATATCAATGTGTAATAGAATATTTTGGTCACAGGGACCCTGTATTTCTGGCTAAGTTGGCATTGTTGTACTCAGACAGGACAGAATCGATCACATTCAGAGTCATAATAAAACTAGAAACTCAAGTCTCAGTTTCCCTTTATAAACCATTTGGCTGTTTTTTATTCTATTTATTTTTTAAAGTTTATTTCTGAGAGTGATTTGTACAGCATCTAGCTGGCTGAAGAGCCAATCAGTGTGAAGCTGGCTGCAGAGCCAACCAATGTAAAGCTGGCTGCAGAGCCAATCAATGTACAGCTGGCTGCAGAGCCAATCAGTGTAAAGCTGGCTGCAGAGCCAACCAATGTAAAGCTGGCTGCAGAGCCAATCAGTGTAAAGCTGGCTGCAGAGCCAACCAATGTAAAGCTGGCTGCAGAGCCAATCAGTGTAAAGCTGGCTGCAGAGCCAACCAATGTACAGCTGGCTGCAGAGCCAATCAGTGTAAAGCTGGCTGCAGAGCCAACCAATGTACAGCTGGCTGCAGAGCCAATCAGTGTACAGCTGGCTGCAGAGTTAACCAATGTACAGCTGGCTGCAGAGCCAATCAGTGTACAGCTGGCTGCAGAGCCAACCAATGTACAGCTGGCTGCAGAGCCAATCAGTGTAAAGCTGGCTGTAGAGCCAACCAATGTACAGCTGGCTGCAGAGCCAATCAGTGTAAAGCTGGCTGCAGAGCCAACCAATGTACAGCTGGCTGCAGAGCCAATCAGTGTAAAGCTGGCTGCAGAGCCAACCAATGTACAGCTGCGTTATTGAATATGAGGGCCTTGGTTACCCCCCCCCCTTCTCCCAAAATTGAAATAAATTTTCAAAACGGTGGGTCCCCCAGACAACTTCTCCCCCATCCTCTTTACGGCCCCGTGGCTTGCTCCGTAGGCCGCCCTTTTACACGTGCGTTCTGGGGTCTCTACATGCAAAAAACAAACAAACAACATAGCCCTTGGAATAGAATCAATCACCAATCGTTGAACGTTAGCGAAGATAAAATATTCATTAAACAAACAAGCATGTGATAGATTGAAATGAATTTCAAACGGAAACACTTGACCACCGCTGGTATAGAATAAATCAGAGAATAAATCAGTGGTGTAGGAAGGATACTGCGGGTCTTGTGGCATCATATGGCGCCGAAATAGAAGGTGGTACGGAAAAACGGTTGGGGGGAGGGCGCCAAAAAATGTAACTCGCACAGGGGCGCCACCATAGCTATCTACGGCTCTGGGATAAATTACCAAACGCTTTACGTTAGATTTAGCGAAGATAAAATAATTCAAACAAACATTCAATACATTTCATGAATTCCTAAAGGAGACAAAGCTTCGGGCACCCGAAACACTTAAAAAAAAAATTCTCAGTGCGCTCTCCGTAGCCATTGACAACAAGGGAGACTAGCGAACGCCTATTGGCAGACGTCAATTATCATCAAGCATTCAACTAAAAAATAACCATCGTAGTTGCTTATCTTTTCATATCGCCCCCCACCCCCTTTCCTTGTCCCTATTTTTATCTAACGGACTAATATAGCAAATTACTTCGCGTGTTTGTGAATGGGAATTTCCTTTTCACGGCACGCAAACATGCTTCAGTCGAATTGCAGTCCCCGGATGAGGATCTCTGCTTATCATAAAAAAAAAAACGACACTTCATACCCAAAAATAGCAGCAGCGATGTTTGCTCTTAGCCTCGATCTGATTTCCATATGTGTCTCGTCAATACTGGAATAATCTATAAATAGATCGAGTTGCCGAGCTTTCACATTAGTTGATGATGATGATGATGATGTTTGCCAACTTGAGACGTTAGTTTTAAAAGATGTATAGCAGCGGTTCTCAAAGTTTGTCGCGACTGCATCACAAAGCAGGGCCGGCCTTACGAATTGCGGGGGCCCAAAATTTACGGATGCTTGCGAGGCCCCCCTCTTCTAATATTTTTTTTTCACAATAATAACTATTACTATTAATGCTAAATGTAAATTGCGGGGGCCCATATTGCCAGGCGCGGGGCCCCATTTTGGAGCAATCGGTCTGAGGCCGGCCCTGCCTCAAAAGTGTGTGAAAATAGGTCCGCTGGTACCCCTCACACGTAAATGTCACGTGACGAGTGACGCAGAAAACTGACGACATTATTCAAACTCTTGGTTATTGTTTTAATTTAAACGAACATCATGTGTCGCTGTGTATGTACCCCGCTTAGAACCGCGTATATTTAGTACACACCAGTGGAGTGTGAAGAAGGAAGAAAGGACTACGAGATAGGGTTTGTACCGGGCAGGCGATCCTCAAATAGACTCACAAGATACATTGGGGGGGGGGAGGGAGGGAAGGGGGGCGGGGTAAGCAAAGTATACTTACGGGCCCCAAAAAATAGGTCAAGGCAGTGGCGTACCTAGGGGGGGGCGGTGGGTGCGGTCCGCACCGGGCGGCACTTTTTATTACTTTTTAGGGGGGGGGGCGGCAAAAATGTATAGATTAAATTGACATACCTAAATGAGAGGGCGGCAAAATCGTCTTCCGCCCTGGGCGGCCGATACCCACGCTACGCCGCTGTGTCAAGGACACCACTTGAAAATCTCGGGACACCTAATGATCTTTGAAATCGAAGTCTCTCTAAACTCCCCCCCACCCTCCCCCTTCCACCTACTCCACCCCCGGGCTGTCTCCTATTTTTCGTCTATTACTAAAAACGGCCGTCAGTGTGGTCGTCATAGGGAGAAGAATTTAGGAGCTTCACACAGGAGCAGTGTATCCCGGAAGCTTGTGCGCATGTACGTGCGCACAACACGCGCCGAGCTCGCGCACATTCATTTCAACGGAACACACACATATACATGGTTCATTGATGTCATGTTGCGGCTCTTTCTATGTCAAAGTGCGGCCGAATCAAATACCATAATATTGAAACAACAATTTTAGTGGCTCTTTAAAAAACTGAGGAAATTGTAAATATTAACTTTTTGGCTCTTCCGTCTCAAAAGGTTGCCGACCCCTGGTCTAGGCCTCCAAATGTCTTAACTGTTTCACTTAAGGGCACCAAAAACAAAAATCGGGGGGGGGGGGCTTCCATCAGCTTTCAAGTAATGTTTGCTTACTGTTCCCAGACATCTCTGTACGCAGCCCCGTAGCGTGAAAATTCTACAGCAGGGGCCAGGCAATAGCGGGTGGGGGGGGGAAGGTAATACATTTTACTAAGTAGAGCGAATAAACAGGGGGCCAGACAAAACACAGGGGGGGGCGGCCGCCTGGCCCCCCCCCCCGCATGCTACGAGCCTGTCTGTACGTCTCTGACTGGGGCCCCGAAATACATAATAAACGGACCTGATTTCCTGGGGGTGAGGGTGGGGGTTAGGGTTAGCATAATACTGTAAATAATAAGGCTCCAAATTTATCTAGCAGCTGGTCATTACACGGTCATTACACTTTTCTTTTGCTAATATAGGATCAATGTACTTCACACTGTGGACAAGCATAACCTTCCCCTTTCTCCCTCTCTCTCTCTCTCTCTCTCTCTCTCTCTCTCTCATTCTCTCACTCTCTCCCCCCCCCCTTCCACCTTTTCCACTTCAGCCTTCGCTCACGGAAGACATTTTCCTCGTATCCATACATAAAAAAAAACAGTTGAACGTGTCTACAGAGCTGGCCAGGGAGAGGTAATTGTGTGTGTTTTAGTTGGGAATCAATAGGCGAGATGGCCAGAGCTGGACATGACGTCACGGATCGACCAAATGTCTACAAAAACTCTTACAAAAATAAATGAGAATAAAGAGATATTGATTTCTGCTTCCCTCCCTTTAATATTTGTCACAATGCTCTCCCCTTTCTCTCTCTCTCTCTCTCTCTCTCTCTCTCTCTCTCTCTCTCTCTCTATACAAAAACATAAACTCTCTCTCTCTCTCTCTCTCTCTCTCTACAAAAACATAAACTCTCTCTCTCTTTCTCTCTCTCTCTCTGTCTCTACAAAAACATATACTATCTCTCTCTCTCTTTCTCTCTCTCTGTCTCTACAAAACATATACTCTCTCTCTTTCTCTCTCTCTCTCTCTGTCTCTACAAAACATATACTCTCTCTCCCTCTCCCTCTCTCTCTACAAAAACATATACTCTCTCTCTCTCGACAAAAACACACACCTCCGCCATTTACATAAACACACACACACACACACATAAACACACACACACACATAAAAACACACACACTCACAACAAAACATCCACACACTCATGCGCGCGCACACTTCTCAACGAAACTGTAAGCGAGAGCCCGCGTTATTAATGTGGTCGTTAGTGTTGCGCCCTCTGGTGACCAACTGGACACGTAACGAATCACTCCCCCCCCCAGGTGTGAAGTATTCACAGGGGCGGGGCCTCCAACGAATTTCAGGTGAGGCGCAGTAAAAAATTTAATCTAAAATTATGGGATCGAGAATAGATATTTGTATAATATAATGAGTCAATTTGTTCTATAAGATGCAAAACTTAGAGGAGAAATATATATATATATATATATATATATATATATATAAAAATATATATATATATATATATATATATATTATATATAAGTTGCGAGGTCCTTTGTAGCAAATGTAACAACAACAATGAACAACATTAACATACGAAGTAGACTCCAGTGGAAAACTACTGTCTAGACACAAACTACAACATGCATCCGCATTCTGCGATGACCAAAAGCCAGACTGACGGCACAACTGCCAAAATAATACACATGCTCCTTACTGTCGGTTGTAGTATACGTCATTTGTACCAAAATGACGTATATACTATTTATGTAGAACTCAGCATAAATCTATAGCGCGATGGAGGAATGACGTCATAGAAGTTGTGGTGGGCAAAGCGCAAAAGCCTACCCAATTGCGTCATCAAACTCTGACTAAACCGTTTCTCCGCAATAAAAATATATTATGAGGCGTTGATTCTCTTTCTTCGTACGTGGGGTCTCAAAAAAAAAAAACAGGAGAGTTTTATGTGGTGGGTAAGCCAGACTGATGCTGTTGTCTTTATGGGTCGAACAACCGCTGACGTAAACAGTTTCAGAGAAACACGAAGGACCAAGAGCTGACGGTCCCGTGTCATTAGGTTAGCCAATCAGTTTATAACAATACAGTGCAAGGCTTGATTTATTATGTAAAAATTTTTACTTCGTTCAACAGAAATATTTTGTTTTCATACATTTGTAGCTTTATGAAAGCGTTCCAAAAACCGTTGCCTATTATTGGGCGATATAAATCAGTTATTGTGTGAATACATAATGTACCTACTTATGTCGGTAGAAATATTTTTGTTTTCATGGTTGTCTTTACGATTGGTTGGTTTGTTTGCCGTTATTTCGGCTGGATTCATTCTAGATGAGTAAGCCAAGAGGCCCCGGGGTGGGGGGGGGGGGGAGCACACAGATGCAATGAAAATTCGTTCTGCCATGACAGTCTAAAAAGTGGAATTATAAATTATTTTTTTTTACTATTTATATTACAGAGGTAAAAAAAAAACACTTTATTCCCTTTGAATGTTCCATCGGCTTTATCCATCCTATTAATAGCTATTTCTTCTCTGTCTAATTTTGAATGTTCCATCGGTTTTATCTATCATATTAATAGCTATTTCTTCTCTGTCTAATTTCGATTCAATATTTTATTTTTATTTCTATTCGTGTCATTTCCTTTGCATGTTAAATAAAATTGTCGATAATTCCCAACCCCATCACGTGACTCAATCAATCATCCCTCATTTAGCAGCAGTTTTAAGAAAATTGATTTTTCTCGTTTACGTGCCTGTCCAGCGATGGATTAAATTCTGTGTGTTTAGTCTTGATTAACTACTATATATACTTCTGATAGCTTCAGTTACTATATATACTTCTGATAGTTTCATTTACTATATATACTTCTGATAGTTTCAGTTACTATATATACTTCTGATAGTTTCAGTTACTATATATACTTCTGATAGCTTCATTTACTATATATACTTCTGATAGTTTCAGTTACTATATATACTTCTGATAGTTTCCTTTTTATATCGCAAATAAACTAACTGAAGTGTGAAGGGCTATGTGTGTGTGTGTGTGAGAGTGTTTGGGGCCACATGGCCCCGTCAGCTCAATGTCCTGGAGGAAACACCAGTAAAAGGCCCCATGCAACAATCACCAGTTAGGTTTCTTTCTTTTGGATGATTACTGTGGCCCCAAAACACTTATTAGATAGATAGATAGATAGATAGAGAGATAGAGAGATAGAGAGATAGAGAGAGATAGATAGATAGATAGATAGATAGATAGATAGATAGATAGACAGATAGATAGTTAGATAGATAGATAGATAGATAGATAGATAGATATAGAGAGATAGAGAGAAAGGTAGATAGAGAGAGATAGAGAGAGATAGAGAGATAGATATATAGATAGATAGATAGATAGATAGATAGATAGATAGATAGATAGATAGATAGATAGATAGATAGATGAGAGAGATAGATAGAGAGAGAGGTAGATAGAGAGAGATAGATAGAGAGATATAGGTAGATAGATAGATAGATAGATAGATAGAGAGATAGATAGATAGACAGATAGATAGATATATAGATAGACAGACAGACAGACAGATAGATAGATAGATAGATAGATAGATAGATAGATAGATAGAGAGAGAGAGAGAGATGATAGAGAGATAGATAGATAGATAGATAGATAGATATAGAGAGATAGAGAGAAAGGTAGATAGAGAGAGATAGAGAGAGATAGAGAGATAGATATATAGATAGATAGATAGATAGATAGATAGATGAGAGAGATAGATAGAGAGAGAGGTAGATAGAGAGAGATAGATAGAGAGATATAGGTAGATAGATAGATAGATAGAGAGATAGATAGATAGATAGATAGATAGATAGATAGATAGATAGATAGATAGATAGATAGATAGATAGATAGATAGATAGATAGACAGACAGATAGATAGATAGATAGATAGATAGATAGATAGATAGATAGATAGATAGATAGATAGATAGATAGATAGAGAGATAGAGAGATGATAGAGAGATAGAGAGGTAGAGAGATAGAGAGAGATAGAGAGAGATAGGTAGATAGATAGATAGATAGAGAGATAGAGAGATAGAGATAAAGGTAGATAGAGAGAGGGGGAGAGAGGGGGTAGATAGATGAGAGAGGTAGATAGATAGATAGATAGATAGATAGATAGATAGATAGATAGATAGATAGATAGATAGATAGAGAGAGAGAGAGAGAGAGAGAGAGAACATAATTAATGAAAAGAAATAAAAGTGGAGGCGAGAAAGACAGAAAAAGAGAAAAAAAAGACAAAAGCTCAAGGAAAGACATGTATGAGAGGCTGGTCAGTGGTACTGGAAATACTGGACACAGAGACAAAAAGGGCATTCAGAAATATAATTCACCACTCACCCACCTCCCCCCCCACACCCTAAAATACAGTACCCGGCCACAGGTCTTACACACAATTCATATTCAGCGTCCCCTTTGTTTCCTTGATACGGTGTTCTCCATTGATTCCATTCCGATCATCTCCGGAAACCACTTCAGATATTAAATAGGTTTTTTTTTCCTCTTTTACCCAGTCCTTACAGATGGGCTGCACTGTAAAGAAGGGTTAATATCAGTGGCGTCGCTAGCTGCCTAGATGTTCCCTCACCCCCAACCCCATCATATAAAGATGGGCCCACAT
This sequence comes from Bulinus truncatus, assembly GCA_021962125.1. Taxonomy (NCBI): domain Eukaryota; kingdom Metazoa; phylum Mollusca; class Gastropoda; family Planorbidae; genus Bulinus; species Bulinus truncatus. The sequence goes on along the minus strand of JAGDYQ010000091.1, from coordinate 3,694,370 downwards.
CAGTGGCGTCGCTAGCAGCCGGGAGATCCTTTTCCCAACCCAGATAAAAAATGTCTCCTAAACAAGGATCCCTCTAATTACTGGGTCCCTACAGTACCAGGGGCCACCGCAGCAAGGCCCACACGCTACACGCTAACACTGTTCAAGACTGTTATCACGTGATCATTTAGACCTGATTCGCCCCCCCCCCCCCTGGATCCGTTGATTCACCGACATGTTCGATGATGGTGATGTGGTTTGCAAATTTTTTGAGGTCTTCGCAGACAAAAGTTTATTTTCATCTTTGTGTCTAGAGTGGTCATTTTTTTTTATTTGTGTGGTTCAATTCTCTTTACGACATTGGCCAGAGTAACGCGGCGGCTGACTTGGATTACGAAAATCACAATATTGGACTTTCCAAATCTCTTTGTTTTGTTTAGACTTTAGACTTTAGGTTTATCTCCTAGTCTAGACAGTTGTTATATATTGTCGAGTTACTTGACCATACATTAATTTCGTGTTTTTTATTTTTTTAAACCTACTGTTAATAGGTCATACTGTGACACGTCCCAGTTTTCGAATCATCTGCTAAGGCCGAATTAAGGCTCAAGTGGGCCTAAGGCTTGTAATTTAAAAAGGGTTAACTTAACCTCTAGGCCAGTGCTTCTCAAACTTTTTGAAGTCACGGCCCCCTTGGAACGCCAATCAATATGTCGCGGCCCCCCTATTTTTTTGGTTTAGATTGCTTGAATTTATAATTTTTCGAAATTCCACGCCCCCCTCCGGACAGTCCACGGCCCCCTAGGGGGCCGCGGACTACCACTTTGAGAAGCACTGCGAAAAAAGACAAAAAACGGATCGCACGAAGTGGATCGCCTTAATCAGGTTTGTAAAAATATGTTTTCTTTATTAATTTCTGGCAGTTTTTAAAAGAAATTTGACAAATCGCCCTCCTTTCATTTTTAAGACTGAAATGTATTTAGATTTGAAAAAATTACAATAAGAAAATAGACTTGTTAAAATTGATAAAAGATTTTTTAAAGTAGTTTTATTCCATTTGGATTAAAATCCGTATGATAACAGATAAGTAGAAATATTAAGGTTTGGTTTATTTTTCATGCAATTTCATAATTATTTTTCTAATCGGCCCGATTTAGTATTTCGTAGGCCCTATGAGTTAAATTAATTAATTATAACTAATCTAATATTATATAATTGTAAATTAAAAAAAATATTTTTCCCTTTTGTAGGCCTATTTAATTTTTGTTTGTAGTGCCTAGGCCTTAATCGTGCATTGGTTGTATCATTCAAGAAAATTTGATGTACTGTGGTATACTGCACTGTATACTTTTTTTTTAAACCAGTAAGACTAATATTTCTTTCTATTTATTTTTGTTGACAGAAGACAGGACAAAGAACCTCTGAAGCACTCCAGGATTTGCTCTTGTCATTTTAGGGATGGCGAAAGGGAAAATGGACCCGAAATTTACAATAGAAATAAAGATAAATTGTTTGAGCCAGAGACACCCAGATGCAAGCGCTCAAAAAGGACAGCCTTACCTGAATATGAGCATATTAATGGTTCAGCAAACAATGTGGATAATGTGATAGACTCAAATGAACAATCTATTCTTACTAGGACAGATATTATTCTGTTAACACACAACGTTGATTGTTTAAATGCTAAGACAGTCACTTTGCAAAATGAGTTAAATTATTACACTACACGATATTCTGTCGATAGGTTAAGTGACTCTGTTCTCCGGATGGAAACTGGTTTGCCAACCAAAAGCGTATTTAATGTACTGTTTAACTATGTTAATAGATTTAACACAAGAATAGTCTACCGCAATGGATGGAGTGTTGAAGCTTCAAATATTTCTCCCAGGATCAACTATTTATCACTTTGATGAAAGTGAGACAAAATTACCCTTATTTGCACATTGCGCAGTTGTTTGGTTGTAGCAGTACAACTATTTCTAATATTGTAATGACTTTTGTAAGTCTGTTACACATTTTACTATTTGAAGAATTGTTAAAAAAATATTGCCCATCTAAATACAAGAACCGTTTAGTAGCCCCCCCATCTTTTGTACATTTTCCCAATTGTAAAATGATTATTGATTGTACTGATTTCAAGATAGCAATTCCTAAAGCCATGGACAAACAGAAGGCCACTTATTCATCTTACAGGGCTATCAATAGCTTTAAAGCTATTGTTGGGGTAACCCCAAATGGGGTAATAAATTTTGTTTCGAAATTATATCCTGGGTCTGTCTCTGACAAGGCCATTTTTCAAAACTGTGGCATAATATCATTGTTTTCACCTGGCGCCTTAATTTTGGCAGACAAAGGCTTTTTAATTCATGACCTTCTGCCATCTGGAGTGACAGTAAATATCCCACCTTTTTTAAATAATCCTAAATTTACAGCTGCAGAAGCTAAATTGACAAAAGAAATAGCTTCATGTCGAATTCAAGTCGAACGAGCCAACCAGAGATTAAAAGATTTTAAAATTCTTTCATTTATTCCTTCTAAATTGAGAAGCAAGGCTGATATTTTGTTTCAGTTGCTAGCATGTTTGGTGAACTTGCAGTCTCCCCTATTAAAAAATAATTCAGAAACAATCTCAGATGATTAGTGTGTTAAAATATTCATTTTAGAAATGCTTTTTTGTTGTTTTTTTTTCAAATGCTTGCTAACCTTTTATTTAAATGTATGTCCAGTATAGAATTGTTGAATATTTTAAGTTACTATTGGGAAAAAAAATGTACTAATAAACACAAATAGTCATTTTTCATGCTTTGAATTCTTTTATTTAAATGTAAATTAAAATACTATCATAAATGTAAAGTTCAAGACAACAATGGCAAAACTGTTGAGAAATAAAATTCCTCGATAATATTTAGATTAGATGCCCAACTGTCATCTTTTAAAACCTCCATCACGCAACAAGAGTTCTTCAGTTATTTTAAGCATCTTAGTAGCATGTCCAGTAAAGCTATTTAGAAACTTAAGCAGCATGCCAGAAAGAAGGGGGTGGGGTGGGTGATTTTGGGGGTGATTGGAGGACAGTTAGTAACCAAATTGATGAAAGCCACATCATGCTTCCCGTTATTTATCTCTCTATTATATTTCTTCATTTTCCTATACGCTGAATCATAATTGTTGAAGTGCATATAGTTCTATTTGTGTACCCACATAAGTACAACATGCAATGTGCTACATTAATGTCCGTGCAGTAATGACCGTTTTTTTTTTATAGAATGACATACTGGGCGACCGCATGGGGTCCCCATTACACAAGGGGTGAGGGGGCCCTTCAGGTAGTAATCCCTGTTCCTAGTTACAGTGTGAAATGTCCTATCTACCTTGTTACAGTGTGAAATGTCCTATCTACCTACTTACAGTGTGAAATTTCCTATCTACCTAGTTACAGTGTGAAATGTCCTATCTAGTTACAGTGCAGTGGGCGAGAAGGCACTACAGGGGAGTGCTTTAATGTTTGTCCTTCCCCCCGACCCTTCCACTTAATTAGCTCCGTCATTAAGATGCCCCTGAACACTAAAAGAACTCTTCCCAAATCAAAGCACAGCAAAAGTGTGAATCACCGTCCCCTTTCTCCCATCCCGGGATGGGGGAGGAACGAAGGGGGGGGTGGGGGTGAATCCTTTTTAGGCACGTCTCCCCCCCCCACCCATCATCGCATGTGTCTCGTGAAATTTGATGTGTGTGTGGGGAGGTGAGGGTGGAGGGGGGGGGGTTCCAATACTTGTGTGTGTGTGTGGGGGGGGGGGGAGTTCCGTTACATGAATGCTGCAGAGATACAAGCCACGCGTCTAAAGGTCAATGTTTGGGCAACAGTCTCAAACTTGCCATCCATGGAATACTCAGGGGGGGGGGGGTAATCCCTGGGTGGGGCGATGGTTTCACCAGTGAAATATCCCACTCTGCATTTTCCTTCATCATTATTTTTTTTTCACCCCCCCCCCCCTTTCCTTTCCCTATACGTAAATTGCACCACTAATGTATTTTTTCTTATTAGCGGTAAGACAATGTACCGACAAATGTAAACAAAAGACTCTGTATCTTCATATGCATTATTAATTCACTCTAAGCATATAATATAAATAATAGCGATTTTGGGCGCTGCGTTAAATCGAAAGTAAAGAATTAATACAACAGTATTCCAGTTTAAAATACAATCATGAAAAAAAAAAATCGGATCTGCCTGAAACCAAAAAATAACCTCGCCTGCCGATCAAGCATAAGGGGATATAACTCTATGCAAAGGTTTTGCAGGGTACAGCTAGTATTAAATATAAACAGCCACCGTCACTGTCACAATGTCACTGTCTTTTGTAAACAATATCGTAGAATCAGAACATCGTAACTATACCATTATTTACATTCGATTATAAGGAAATGAACTGGGATCATAACAGAGCCACTCTTGGGTTTTGTGAGGTGCCCTAGTCACAGACTTCCAGAGATATTTAGGGGCCCTAGTCATAGACTTCCAGAGATATTTAGGGGCCCAAGTCATAGACTTCCAGAGATATTTAGAGGGCCTAGTAACAGACTTTCAGAGATATTCAGGGGCCCTAGTAACAGACTTTCAGAGATGTTCATGGGCCCTAGTCATAGACTTCCAGAGATATTCAGGGGCCCTAGTCATAGACTTCCAGAGATATTTAGGGGCCCTAGTCATAGACTTCCAGAGATATTTAGGGACCCTAGTCACAGACTTCCAGAGATATTCAGGGGCCCTAGTCATAGACTTCCAGAGATATTCAGGGGCCCTAGTCATAGACTTCCAGAGATATTTAAGGGCCCTAGTCACAGACTTCCAGAGATGTTCATGGGCCCTAGTCACAGACTTCCAGAGATATTTAGGGGCCCTACTCACAGACTTCCAGAGATATTTATGGGCCCTAGTCATAGACTTCCAGAGATATTTAAGGGCCCTATGCATAAGTACCAGTTTTTTTTTGGGGGGGGGGGTCCTTTTCATCAGATTAACACCGGAAATGGCCATTTTAAAAGTGTGGGGGGGGGGTATCTAGACAGTTGCCTGGTTTTAACTATCCATAAAAACGGCCCTGAATCATGGAGAAAATGTCGAACCAACAAACTGAAATACAACAACTGATGACAACATCTAGAAGCCCTTTACATTTCATTCAATCAATGGGATCTCGGCCCTTCCTCTTTGAAATATACATTTCTCAAAGCAGCCCCCCCTCCCCCCTTTGAGCCTAACAGACATTATTTTACAAGTAAAGAGGGCCTATAGTCGGCCCACGAGGCCTAGATGCTCGATGGAACGCGTTTATAGGCACCGCCGACGTATGCATTGAGCGAAAGAGCCGATGGATATTTACATATAGAACGAATTTCGTTATTGCGGGTATTCATGGCAGGCCAAGGCTCGTGTTAACCAATCGGTTTATTCTTGTCACATAGCCTGGCACCGCAGTGAATCATGGTACATTCCACCATGATGCTGTCCCTCATCTCCCCTCCCCTCACCCCTTCCACCCCACCCCCTTCGTCCATGTTGACTTAGCTAATGTTTTCAGTGGAAAGTAGATTACGTCCCCTTTTGCATTGTTCCGCCATTGATTATTGCGGGGTTAGGTGGGTGGTGGTAGAAGAGAGTTTTGTTTAAAACATTTATCTCCCCTGATCCAGTAGTTTTTTGCAATATGATTGATTGCTCGGCAGTAAACACAGATTATATATTGTATTAGACCAACAGTCAGTCTGTCGGAATTACAATCATATAATGTCACAATCATGCAATCAGCGAAATGGGGGGAATCATCCATTACTCGATTTTAGTCAATGAAATTCATTGCTGGTGGAGATTTGTCTGGAACATTAACACCGTTTCGCTGACCATGAAACCATTAAGGACAGATAATTCTGTCGTTTTATTGTTTGGTTGACCGGGGGTGGGGGGGGGGAGAATCCGAGCCGTTCTTGCGGGGCCCTAGGCTTACACATTTAAGGGCCCTAGACTGGTGCATTTTTGGGCATTAGACTGGCACATTTACGGGCATTAGACTGGCAGATTTATGGGCCCCAGACTGGTACATTTTTGGGCATTAGAATGGCACATTTACGGGCACTAGACTGGCAGATTTATGGGCCCCAGACTGGTGCATGTTTGGGCATTAGACTGGCACATTTACGGGCACTAGACTGGCAGATTTATGTGCCCCAGACCGTTCTGGTGTAAGTTATTCTTGATGAATTGATTTTTAGGTAAATATACAACGTGATCTAATAAGATCGATTGATTAGTAAAGCTGATTTTAAGGTGAGTTAATCAGTGCAATTATTAATAATAAGAGATACTTTCTAATATTATTGACTGACTGGAAAGATGATTTAGGAGAGTTGATTTGTTGAGTTAATTCGGAGGTAGTGAGACTATTTGATCTTTGAGCGAGTTGATTGGTGAGTAGATTCGCAATAGATTCATGAGTTGATTCGTGAATTAATCTACTAATTATTTATTTCATGGTTTCTGCAAATTTTTTGAAACAAATAGATAATGACCATACTTTCTCTACATTATTATTTATACATATACTAGTTTCACTGGCTGTTCTTATCATCATTCAGAGCACGTGGGGCCCTAGGTACAATAAGATAGATTTGGGGCCCATAGGCAATTACTTATATATATATATATATATATATATATATATATATATATATGTGTGTGTGTGTGTGTGGGGCTTAGGCAAAGATTTAATATATTTTTGGTACCCATAGGCAAAGACTTTAATATATATTTGGGGCCCATAGGCAAGGTACTTTCGGGACTCCTATCGAATTAGTTTGATAGGGCAATGTACTGGATTGGGGCTCTTTTACATTTGGGGGTCTGAGTTTGCCTGTCTATATGAACGACTCTATTAACAATTCAGACGTTAGAAAAAACGCACTGGCTCCACGTACGTCAAGACGTACGATGTATTTTTTTTTTACCTCGTACGTAAGCAAAACTTTGAGGAACTCTTATGATTTAAAGTTATTTTCTTTTCGCGCGAAATGCCGTTTATGATCACACAATAATGGCGATAAAAATCGGCGATCGTTTCAACAATTTTAAAGAGTTGGAGGAACAAATAGCAGCTTATGAAAATGATTCATGTATCGCATTATACAAAAGAAGCAGCAGAACAATTGCTGTGGCGCAAAAAAGAGGCGTTAAAAGACATTTAGAAGAGGATTTAATCTACTACACCATTCATTTTGCATGTTATCATGGTGGAAAAAGATTTCAGAGTCATTCTACAGGAAAGAGGCCAAAACAAAGGTTCATAAGTAATACATTTTTAAATAATTAATTAATATAACTAACTATAAGAAAATAAAAAAAAACCCACATTGAAAACTTAAACTTTAACATTAATCCAAGAATTCTATTACAGTACTTACCATATAGATTGTCCTTTTGGATTGTGGTTTAAAGCATCAGCAGATGGAAAGCAATTAGAGGTTAGCAAAATAGTTCAAGAGCATAACCATATCATAGACAAGGTAAATATATTTCAATAATTTTTTTTAATCGTATTCATATTATAATATTTACGGCTGTATGTGGTACAAATAAAAAAATTTTGTTAATATTCTCGCATTTAGGTAATATTTGAACATCTACCAAAAAGAAGGAAACTAAATGAGAATGAAAAGCAAGATGTTTCTCGAATGTTAAGCATGCATGCAAACAAATGGCTGATAAAAGAACATACTTTAAAGGAAACAGGTAGGCAGTGTCAAAAAATATTAAATATTAAGACCACAACTATGTAATATTCTTATAGTTATAGTACGTATACCTGGTTTATTTTTTACTCAGTTATCATTAATTAATGGAAGCACTGTGTGAAAATAAACTGGATATATTATTTTTATTATATAAAATGTTTTCTTCTATTTAGGCAAGAAGATAACTCTAAAAGACTTGCACAATTTGGCAGCAAGGCAAAAAGGATCTGCAGATGTGGAGTCTCTTTTAGCTGTTTTTGATGACTGCAATGGTTAGTTTAGTTGGTAATTTTTATACATTGGCAGTGTTCGTTATTATTGGTTATTAGCGTATTATATTTTTATCTTGTTGAATGTAGAGCTCAACATCTATTACTCAAATGATTTTACCATTTCTTAAAACTGTGTCATACTCCCACAACCCTTCATAAGTGAACGAGTTCCTAAAAATATATTGTTCTGCAACACGTTATAAGAATTTTTTTTAGATAAATGCTAAATTAAAACCAGTTATTACATTTTTTTTTCTTCAAAACTCGTTCATAAAACTGCAGTGTTATGAATAATAATCAAGGCCATAGCCAGGATTTTGTTTTGGAGGGGGGGGGGTTGTGCAAAGAGTTTTATATAATAAAATTTAGAATTAAATTGGGGGGGGGTACCACTTTTAGAATTAAATTGGGAATACCCCCCCGGCTACGGCCTTGATAATAATTAAATAAGCTTTTTAATAGCATATGAATTAAAAGCAATGAAATACAAAATTTACACTTCAGTTAGAAGTATTAAAAACAATTTTTTTTTCAAACAGGGCATGATCTAGAACTGTTAACAAATGAAGATGGAATAATAACTGGAATTTTTTACCAAGATTCAGAAATGAAGCGTTTTTTTTCACTGTATCCTGAGTTGCTTCTAATAGATGCCACTTACAAGCTGACAAACTTGCGAATGCCACTTTATATCATACTTGCTATTAGGCCAAATGGTGAAAGTGAGATTGTTGCTTTGTTTCTAACAACATCTGAAGATTTCATTATGCTTAGTAACATGCTGCAAATATTCAAGGGCAAGAATGAAAATTGGACAAAAATATTAACCATTTTCACAGATAAAGACATGACTGAGCGTGACAGCGTTCAACAGGCATTCCCGCAAGTTGCACTCCTTTTATGTATATTTCATGTCCTAAGGTGCATGAGTAGAGAAGTTTCAGTATCAAAGCTAAGCATCACAAATGAACAGCGCCTTAGTGCTCTCAAAGCATTGCAGAAAATGTTATATTCCAATACAGAAGAAGAATATGAAGAACTTCGCAATGATTTCCATAGACAGATGCCTGCAAGTGTTGTTCGTTACATGGAGGCGAACTGGCACGAATGTAGAAGAGAATGGGTTAGATGTTGGCAACAACAAAATGTGACATATGGAGAAACGACAACAAACAGATTAGAATCAATAAACAAACGACTTAAGGCAGTTGTCAATTTACAAAGCCCTTTGCCTGTTTTTTTTAAAGATGTACTCTCATTCATTGGTTGTATGCGTGAAGAGAGAGACCATGCTTATATAAATTCAACAGAACGGATACCTGTGGATGGAACTCAATATTCTTTATCAGAATGTCAGTACAGAGAAGCTCTAACACCTTTCGCATTTTCTTTTGTCAAGCGCCAGTTTGATTTATCCGAAAGTGTGCAAACACAATTTGAAAATGGAATTTTAGTTGGTCAAATAGAAGGCAAAACTGAACCAGTACATGAAAACAACTGTATTTGTTTGTTTTTTGAATCTATGAATCTACCATGTAAGCACATGTTTGCTGCTCGCAGGATCAAACAATCATCAATGTATTCTGAGGTAGGGATTGCTGCTAGATGGCTTAAGCAACAAGTGCAGGAAAACCACAGGGTTTTCAAGATAATCAATGTAGATGATGCCCACATCAAAGCTGTTAAAAGCGTGGACAGACCATTATCCAAGAACGAAAAGTTTCGCCATGCTAATCGTCTACTCCAATATCTAGCAGAATTAGCAGCAGAAGGTGGAACATCACAATTTGAAAATAGATTAAAGGTTCTGCAAGATTTAACACAAATTTGGGGGTCCAACCAAGAAGCTTTGATTTCACCAGTAGAGTGTAGCAGTCATATTGTTGGAGATAATGGGACTGTTATAGAAAAATATGAGGTGGTCATTGAAGATAATGAGGTGGTCATTGAAGATAATGAGGTGGTCATTGAAGATAATAGGACTGTTGAGGTTCTAGAAATTAGGAAAGAGCATGCATACTTCAATACTGCAATCAAAATGCCATCGTATAGCTGTAATAATGATGTCTCTATTGTATCTGTAAATGAACAGAATCAGCCTCAAGAAGAAACAATTAGCAATGAAACAAACAAGTTGGCCATTAGCAGACTTCAATTTCCACCTAAAATAACTGGAAGAGGTCGGCCCAAAAACAACACTAAAAGAAACGCTTTAGGTTTGAAAAAACAAAAAAAAAAATGTCAGCCATTTGGGAAGAAGACAGTTCAGCAAAAAGTTAATTGTAAGTGGAATTTAAAATAATAAAATTGTATAGACCTACATTTCTATGATAATGTTTGAAAGTGGGATTTTAATAACTATAACAACCAAGTTCGATTATAATGCAATGTATACATTTCATTCTGCATCAATCAAAATGTTGTATGCCGCCTCTTGAACTAATTCACCTCTATATTTTTTTCTTTTTGTATTTTTAGTGTTGCTGGGTCATTTACTTGTAGGAGGAAGACCTGAAGATATATCGCCAACAAGGCCTGTAGATGTGGAGGAACTCAAACTTAGCCCTACTGATTTGCCATCATCGTTGTTAAATGAAATAGTCATTAAGGACATTCTTAAACCTTTCCTTTCAGATAGGGCATGGAGAACGTTACAGGCATCAATAAGAAAAAGAAAAAAAATGGCTGTTTGGCTGTGCCCAACATGTGACACTAACACAGCAACTGGACAATGCATCGAATGTGAAAGTTGTCTTGAGTGGTACCATTTAGAGTGTGCTCGCATTACTAAAAAACCAAAACAAAATTGGTATAGCGATAAATGTATAAATGATGTTTAGAATGACATGAAAATTTTTTTAAAAATGTACATGTTTTTGAACATTTTTTTTTTATAAAGTTATTTTGTGCGAGTTTTTATTTTTAAAGATAATTAGGAGATGTAAGATATATGTTGTAATTCAATAATAGAAAAGTTTATTTTCCTGTTTTTATGTTTCTTAATTTTTTAAAATTTTCACTTCATAAGCCAAAATTAACACTGTTTATTTAGTTCAGATTATTATTTTCTGTGTGTTATTTATTATTTGATTTTCCAAAAACTTCTGTTTTTTTAATCATTTATGGTTTTAATTAGTTCTTGTATATCCTTTTGTCTTGGACAAAGATTTTAAATAAATCTTTAGTACTAAATTAACTTAGGCATTTATAATCATTACATGTTTTTTTTAAACTATTTACTATCAGTTGATTTTTTTTTTTGCTATGTATCAATAATTTAGTTTAAATACGCCTATTAATTTGCTTGCATCTTTTCTACCATTTATTCTCCTTTTATTGTAACACACATAATTTTAAATTGAAACCCATATAAATGCTCTGCATGCTGTATTTTCTATTTTACATACTGCAGCAAGAATCGTTTCATGGAATATTTTATGATAGGGGGTATATATTTTTTTTTCCATTTACAATTGATTACATTTATACTGAGATAGTCTTCTAAATACATTAGTCATGATATTTTTATGCCCTTTGAGTGAGCGCAATGCTCTTTTTTTTGTGAATTTTTTCGGCAACATGTTATTTCTAGTTTAACTTATCATACCATCTTTTTTTTTTGGATACGTTGTTCAACATATTTTGTTTTAATTTTACAGAAATATTTTCACTGGTGCAAAAACTTATGTTCATTTTTAGTAATTCCTAAAAATTTTCTTATTTTAAAAGAGAAAAACATTTTATATATTTCTTTTTGCATTTCTCTTGCAGTCTATTCTGCCTTTGTGGTGTATAGAAATTCATTTCAAATGATCTATTTAAATATTTTTGTATATAATAGTCCATTTGTCACTGCTTTTATTATCTCACATAATCCCTGAAATATTCAGCGCTAATATGCCTTAGAAAAAGAAATATTAAACATTTTTAAGTACTATTAAAACTGGGATAAAATGTCCTTTCCATTTTATGTGTTCTTTAATTGAGTCACTTTTTTAAGCTTGATACAAAACATTTTGTGTATGGTCAGATATCAGTGACTTGGAACACAGTGTTTCATGATAAAAAATATTGTTTGTATGATATAGTGACATAGATTTTTAGACTATTTTCTATGAATCATGGAGGAACTTAATGTATTTCAATGTATTTATTTTGTCGTTGCCATTGTACCCTTGGTTTCTTGTTGATCTGAAAATTGATGGCAAATAAAGAAGATACTTTATTTTTTCTCTGGCCTTTTATTCTTTTTCAGTGAGCTCCCTGCGAGTGTAACTTTTTAATAAAAGTAAAGTTCCTTTCAGGCCATCGGGGTAGATGAAGTGTAGAATTCATCTGTTTCTATAACCTCGGCATATGAAGGGATTGGGTGGTTAGCACAACGCCCAGCCGCCTTTACTTCCCCAACTTAAAGTCAGGTACCCATTTAAAGCTGGGTGGACTTGTGGGACGACTTTGCAGCAAATTTCACCTGGAAAAATTCCATGGGCCTCACCGAGGTTTGAACCCAGGACTCTCAGGTCGACAGTCGAGTATCTACACCACTCGGCCATCCGTCCCACAACTTTTTAATAAATAATATAAAAAAATTATTATTCTGCATGACTTGAAATAAAATTAAAATGTTTCCTGCAAATAAGCTTTAAAAAAAATGTGGGAAAATTAATGTACTTAAGTACTTCAAGTCATATATTTAAATAGGTGCTCCAAATTGAATTTTCAATTATTATGAACTCAATAATGAAAAGAACTAGTTGTTGCTAGAAATATACTACATTTATTATTTCTTTAAAAAAAGTTGTAAGAAGTCATATTTAAAAAAAAAAAAACACATCCATTTCAGATTTTTTTATTTATTCTTCATGCTTCTGACTATAACAAACCACTTAATAGCCCATAGGCAACATTAAAATAAAAAAAACTGCTTTAAATCAATTCTATCATTCTTCTGCTTCATAAATGGCATTTTGTACTCTGCCAGCACATCACTCAAACAAAGCTAAAACTTTAACGTATCATTAAAAATTGCTCGGTTATGTTTTATTCCTTTTAACTTAGTTTTATGCCCATATTCTTATTTTGTAATTCGAAATAATTCAAAGTCGTATTTATTTACAAAAAATAAATATTATACAAATATTTCCCATTATAAAAATAATAAATAATATCTCCGATTATTAACAGTAAATGACGTCATCAACGTCTGCAGTAAATAAGAGTTCTCATTCATTCTGTACTTTAAATCATAAGAGTTCCTCAAAGTTTCGCTTGACGTACGAGGTAAAAAAAAATACATCGTACGTCTTGACGTACGTGGAGCCAGTGCGTAGAAAAAAACAAAAAAAACTGAACAGCCAGGAGATTTCTGAAAAAAAGGGTCAAGGAAGCCAGCCTCGGTTCCATCTGTCATGAGCACTGCTTGTTATTATATTTGACCCAAGCGAACCCGGCAAAATCCATAACGAATCAGCGTACACATGAGAGAATCAGACATCCCATCATGGCCAGCTAAGTAGCTTCTTAACTTTATCATGAGAGAGTGGAGCAGTGAATTGTATTGATGGTTCTCTTGTTAGAGATGTTGTGGGGAAATATGGGTTAGCTTTATCGTTTATATATCATGCTATCTATCTATCTATCTATCTATCTATCTATCTATCTATCTATCTATCTATCTATCTATCTATCTATCTATCTATCTATCTATCTATCTATCTATCTATCTATCTATCTATCTATCTATCTATCTATCTATCTATCTATCTATCTATCTATCGTTCCGCCCATTAGTACGCCCTTATTACTCATTGCCAGATCCCGTACACCACTATAGGGACGGTATTCGCAGTGCTGCCCACCATAGTGCAATGGCCATGGAGGCACCACGGGAGACATATGTAGGGATTCGCCGGGAGTCAGACCCGTAACCCACAGCATGCATGTCGTCCAGCAGCATGAAGTAAAAAGCTCGCTACTAAAGTCCCACCCAACCACCACCCCCGTCTGTCCTTTCAACGGGCCCCACATCATCTCTGTGTCCTGCACCCCCAACCGACATTACTCCGCCCCTGGGTGTGAATGGACACATCCCCATGGCCTATTTTCGTCCCCCCCCCCTTTCCCTACGTAGCAAAATATCAATTGTACTGGTGTGAATGTTCCAATAATAATACTATATGACTGATACTGTGCACTATATGACTGATACTGTGTTCCATATGACTGATACTGTGTTCTATATGTCTGATACTGTGTTCTATATGACTGATACTGTGTTCTATATGACCGATACTGTGTACTATATGTCTGATACTGTGTTTCTATATGTCTGATACTGTGTTCTATATGACTGATACTGTGTTCTATATGATCGATACTGTGTACTATATGTCTGATACTGTGTTCTATATGACTGATACTGTGTAATGTATGTCTGATACTGGGTTCTATATGACTGATACTGTGTTCTCTATGACTGATATTGTGCACTATATGACTGATAATGTGTTCTATATGTCTGATACTGTGTTCTGTATGACTGATACTGTGTTCTATATTACTGATACTGTGTTCTATATGTCTGATACTGTGTTCTATATGACTGATACTGTGTTCTATATGACCGATACTGTGTACTATATGTCTGATACTGTGTTCTATATGACTGATATTGTGTACTGTATGTCTGATACTGTGTTCTATATGACCGATACTGTGTTCTATATGTCTGATACTGTGTTCTATATGACTGATACTGTGTTCTCTATGACTGATATTGTGCACTATATGACTGATAATGTGTTCTATATGTCTAATACTGTGTTCTGTATGACTGATATTGTGCACTATATGACTGATAATGTGTTCTATATGTCTGATACTGTGTTCTCTATGACTGATACTGTGTTCTCTATGACTGATATTGTGCACTATATGACTGATACTGTGTTCTATATGACTGATACTGTGTTCTATGTGTCTGATACTGTGTTCTATATGACCGATACTGTGTTCTATATGACCGATACTGTGTACTATATGTCTGATACTGTGTTCTATATGACGATACTGTGTACTGAATGTCTGATATTGTGTTCTATATGACTGATACTGTGTTCTCTATGACTGATATTGTGCACTATATGACTGATAATGTGTTCTATATGTCTGATACTGTGTTCTGTATGACTGATACTGTGTTCTATATTACTGATACTGTGTTCTATATGTCTGATACTGTGTTCTATATGACTGATACTGTGTTCTATATGACCGATACTGTGTACTATAGTCTGATACTGTGTTCTATATGACTGATACTGTGTACTATATGTCTGATACTGTGTTCTATATGACCGATACTGTGTACTGTATGTCTGATACTGTGTTCTCTATGACTGATATTGTGCACTATATGACTGATACTGTGTTCTCTATGACTGATATTGTGCACTATATGACCTAGACTGTGTTCTATATGACTGATACTGTGTTCTATATGACTGATACTGTGTTCTATTTGACTGATACTGTGTTCTATATGACCGATACTGTGTACTATATCTCTGATACTGTGTTCTATTTGACTGATACTGTGTTCTCTATGACTGATATTGTGCACTGTATGACTGATACTGTGTTCTGTATGACTGATAAGTTATACCGGCTTGTTTTTTTTTTGTCGATTATTTAGTATCTCATTATATCTTCTACTTTAGACTATAGCCGGGATGTGTTTGTTACTCTGTGTACATTCTTCACATGTTAATAAAACAACCTTTATGCCTTGCATCTTTATATTTACGACAGCTTTTTATTTATAATATTTTTTGCGATACCATAATTAATAAATTTAGATATTTAATCAATTTGTTGTTTTCAATGTGTATGTTAATCATTTATATCAACTATTGTAATCATCTATATCAACTATTGTAATCATCTATATCTATATCAACTATTGTAATCATCTATATCAACTATTGTAATCATTTATATCAACTATTGTGATCATTTATATCAACTATTGTAATCATTTATATCAACTATTGCAATCATCTATATCAACTATTGTAATCATCTATATCTATATCAACTATTGTAATCATCTATATCAACTATTGTAATCATCTATATCAACTATTGTAATCATCTATATCAACTATTGTAATCATTTATATCAACTATTGTAATCATTTATATCAACTATTGTAATAATCTATATGAACTATTGTAATCATTTATATCAACTATTGTAATCATCTATATCAACTATTGTAATCATTTATATCATTGTAATCATCTATATCAACTATTGTAATCATTTATATCAACTATTGTAATCATCTATATGAACTATTGTAATAATCTATATGAGCTATTGTAATCATTTATATCAACTTTTGTAATTATTTATATCAACTATTGTAATCATTTATATCAACTATTGTAATCATCTATATCAACTATTGTAATCATTTATATCAACTATTGTAATCATCCATAGGAACTATTGCAAGCATCTATATGAACTATTGTAATCATCTATATGAACTATTGTAATCATCTATATGAACTATTGTAATCATCTATATCAACTATTGTAATATTTTATATCAACTATTGTAATCATCTATATGAACTATTGTAATCATCTATATGAACTATTGCAATCATCTATATCAACTATTGAAATATTTTATATCAACTATTGTAATCATTTTTTATTCAATTCAATTTTTTAAAACATTTTTTAAATCAGTATGGTGCTACTTTTTGCTTCTGTTTACAGCCGGGTCTTTATGTTCCTTATATTTTCCATTACTTTGTTCTTTTCGCGCCATACCCCCCCCTCCCATCATCATCCCTTCCTCCCCCCCCCCCCATACAACATTGTCCAATTGCTGGCTACATTCTATGTTCTCCTTTTCTCGTCTCTCTATTTGTCGCTTCTTTTGTCTCTTGATCAATTCTATTAGTTCCTCGCCAGCAGACTTGAAAGTTCGTCTCAATCAGTTCACGGGTTGTTATTGTTGTTGTTATTGTTGTTTGTTTGTTCGGACATAGAGCCAGCAGCCGGTACACACCCAATACGTTGGAAAATGAAATCAACTAAAATAAAAAAAATTCAATACCTTAGACGTGGGTGTTTTTTTTTATTTTTTGTTTATCAGTGCCGTACTGATAATATTGTGATGAGAGGGTGGACCCTCAGGAGTGGTTAGCCCCTTCTTCCATCCCCCCCCACCTCACAAGAGCCTCCACAAAAAGTGTGTGGTGTGGGCGTGCGATCCGAAGACATATTTGGGGCCCCCCCTTCACGTTATGTTTCCTCGTGTACAGCAATCTGTAATGAAATATTATAACATATGTGGGTGTGTGTGTGTGTGTGTGAGAGTGTGTGTGATATGGAATCAACAGATAATCATCTGCATGGACATTGCAACCTGACCCGGATGTTGAGTAGATGAAGACGGAACGTGCCCTGCGGTTCTTAAACCTTTAATCTTTCGAAGTTGCGCATTTTTTTAATTTATAATCTAATATTACGTCATCAATATGTGCGTCAATTAGCAAGAGCTTGTCATGAGTCCTTGACGTATACACGGCATCAAGTTACCGGCATTGCCACTCGTTGATCCAAAAAGAAGGAAGCGTAACTCTTATTATTAAAGAAGAGTTTCCGCCCCTTGTCACGTTTTTGGCCATTTGACGTCATATGACAGGTCCTCGGACGGTCTCTCGTCATTTCAAAATGGCCATCTTGTAAATAAAAAATGACGTTTCCTGCTTAAAGTTCCAGATTATAACACTCTAATTCGACCGCAGTCTTAAACACCGAAAATCATAATAATAAGAAACATAATACATGTATTACGTAGTGTGTGTGAAAATTCAATGTTTAGCTGGATAATTTGAACTGATACAGAAATTACATTAAGACTCTACATACATTTTTTTCACGTTGTAAAACTTTTTAATGGATGATTTATTCATTTGTTCATTTTTTTTTTTGCTAAGTGTGATATGAAGCTAACGACGATGTGAATGAATTCTGAAAATGTTTGATACGGTCAGACAGTGATATGTGGATGTATGTATCGTATAGAGGTGGCCTGGGAATTATCACAAGCTTCTAAAACAAAACAGTCTTTATTTCTATACCGG
>JAGDYQ010000091.1:3518667-3671167 GCA_021962125.1 Bulinus truncatus | reverse complement strand
CACAGGGCGGCAAATTCCAGCAAAATAAAAACAAGCAATTAAGCCTGTTCCATTCTGGACACAGGACGTGTTAGCGCATTTTCGTGTTATGTATCAGTACGTTTGTTAGCTTTCAGTAAATATTTGTAAATTTTGGAAATGTTTATAAATTCAATTGTGTAATGCATATATCTGTAAAAAAAATATTATAAAGACGTTTCTTTATATTTGAAAAAAAATTATTTTCTCTTAAATCTAACTACAAGTGGTTTGTGGTTACTGAAATAGGACTCATAATTGAAAACATTCGAAATTGTAGTCATTTAATCGTCCGAAAACTCCGTCAATTGCTGCATAGCTCTGATACTTTCAATTAAACTCAGAACACAAGCTTACTATTTCATTTGATGAGTTTCTTAATAAATCTTGGTGAAACTACGTGCTGCAGTATTTCGCACCAAATGAATGGGTTATTGAACGTACAAGGTGTAGAATGGGGCCATATATATAATATATAAGCCCCTTAGGAGCCCTGAAGCCCGGCCCTCAGAGGTCCTATCGCGAAATGAACTTTTGATGTACACTTGGCAGGCCAAGACCTACAAAATGATATATACATCATGGGTCTAGGACTTATGGTTGTTGAGATATAGGCGCTCTTTATTAATATAGCTTATATAGCAAAAAACGGTACTAAGCCCCCTTTTACGGCCCTCAGAGGTCAGATCGCGAAATGGAAAAAAGTCATTTCTTGGCAGGCCAAGACCTACAAAATGATATATACATCATGGGTCTAGGACCTATGGTTGCTGAGATCTAGGGCGCTACTTTGTTAATATAGCTTATATAGTAAAAAACGGTACTTTATAAGGCCCCTTTTACGGCCCTGAGAGGTCAGATCGCGAAATGAACTTTCGCTGCACACATGGCAGGCCAAGACCTACAAAATGATATATACATCATGGGTCTAGGACTTATGGTTGTTGAGATCTAGGGTGATGACAGACAGACAGACAGACAGACAGACAAAACGGGGACAATAGAGCATTTTTTTTTCGAAAATGCTCTAAAAAATCAAAAATACAAAAATTAAAAATAAAATAAATGAATTTGAGAAAGTGTAGAATTAAATAAGAGAACGAAATTGATTAGAATGGCGACAACAAATAAGTCACGTGGATTAACGCTCTATCTTAATTTATTACATCACTATTATGACATCACTATTTTCAAAATTATTTTCTTCTTTGCATTTAACAAAATAAGATTCAGATATAATGGAGGATCCTGCTAAGTGGCCAGATATAATTGATAATATTCGTTGTTTTCTTATTCACCATGATCCAAAGCAAATCAAATTTGAGTCTAGTTATCCAAAAGATGAAAGTGGGAGACAATTTTCTAATTACCACTATACACGCAAACTGGCTAACAGAGAAACTTTAAAAACGAAATGGTTGATGTATTCTATGCCAGTAGATAAGGTATATTGTTTTTGCTGCAGAATATATAACTCGAGTAAATCTGCCTTAGCAACACATGGCGGTTGTGACTGAAAAAATATGTCAAGTATATTGCAGCATCATGAAAAATCTCCAGATCATTTAACCAGTTATCATGATTGGAAAGAACTAAAAATAAGGATAACAAATAATAAAACTATTGATGACGTGAATCAGCGCCTTATAAATCGTGAAGCGAAACACCGGAAAGATGTATTAGAAAGAATAATATCTTTGGTCAGAGTACATGAAGTTCAAAATTCACCCCTGAGAGGGCAGTCTGATTGGTTATATACACCTCATAAAGGAAATTTTTTGAAATTTGTTGAAGTTATTGCTGACTTTGTTCCGGTAATGAAAGAACATACAAGACGTTTTAAATCAGATGAAATTCATGACCATTATTTATGAAAAAATATTCAGAATGAGATCATTCAACTGTTGAGTAATGAAGTAAAACAGAAAATGATAAATGATCTAAAATGCAAAATATTACGCTATAGCTCTCAATTGCACACCAGACATCAGTCACAAAGAACATATGACAATGATTGTTAGCAAGGCCGTAACCGGGGGAGATAGGGGGGATGCAGCCACCCTCCCCCAATTAATTCTAAAAATCAAATTCTATTATAAAATATACTTCTTTATCATTGCGTTCCAATTTTTTCTTATATAAAACTCTCCGCACAGCCCCCCCCTCCCCAAAACAAAATCCTGGCTATGGCCTTGATTGTTAGTTTTTTGTTACAGCAAATGAATCGACAAATAACAAACCTTCAGAATTTTCTATCAATGAACACTTCATTGGATTCGTAGAACTTGAAAAATCTACAGGTGCAAGTATGGTGGAAATTTTACTTAAAGAACTGTCAGATTCGGGCATTCGTCTATATGATATGAGGGGATAATGCTACGATAACGGAGCGAACATGTGGGGAATACATAATGGTGTCCAAGCAAGAGTTAAATAGCTAAATCGAAGAACGATGCCGTAAACTGTTGTTTGGAAGCAGTACGGTTTTTTTGAGGTAATTCAAAATATATACACCTTTTTTCTACATCAACACATCGCTGGAAAGTATTGTTAGAATATGTCAAAAACAAAGAGGCAGCAGGTTTAACTGTTAAAAAGTTATGCGCAACACGCTGGGAAAGTCGAGTTAATGCTGTGAAGGCAATTCGATACCAAACAGTTGAAATTTACGATGCACTCGTTTCAATTGCTGATGACATTTCACTTTCTGGACCACGTGGAACCCAGTCCCGTGCAGAAGCTAAGGGAATTGCACAAAAAATACTCGATTTCAAGTTTATTTGTTCATTAGTGATTTGTTATGATGTTTTATTTGAGATCAATATATCTAGCAAAACATTTCAAGAAAAAGATCTTGATTTAAAGAAATCAATTCAACAATTGAATGCAACTAAAACTCTGCTCCAGAATTATAGAACGGGTGAAGGTTGTGCTAAAGCAATTACAACAGCTAAATCATTGGCTGAAGAATTTGATATTGAGTGCAATTTACCTACGGAAATACAAATAAGATCTCGACTAAGAAAGGGACAATTTGACTATGAAGTTTCAGATGATCCAATTCTCGAGCCAGGAATGAATTTCAGAGTAAATTTTTTTAACCAGATATTAGATACCGCAATTCAATCAGTTATTGATCGATGTATGCAGTTAACATCTCAAAGTGATTTTATTTGGATTTTTATATGACATTAAAAACTAGAGAAATGTGATAAAAGAGAGGTTTTCACAGATTGCATGGACCTTCAATTAGCTTTAACATCTAAAAACGAAGATTCAGCAGACCAGCTCCGTAACCAAGGAGTGGGGGGGATTGGGGGGCCGTGCCCCCTCACTAGGTATGGAGTGCCCCCCGCTTAAAAAAGAAGAAAAGAGGAAAACATAAAGAAAAAGTAAAGGTGCCCCCTTGCTGGGTATTGGTGCCCCCTGCTTACTTTGACCTAGCTACGGGCCTGCAGCAGACATTAATGCAACAGAACTGTGTGATGAATTATTGGCTTATACAAGGAGGATTACAGAAAAATCAAGCCCTAGAGTTATATTAGACTATCTATGTGGAATGGGCGTGGTTGCTCTTTTTTCCGATGCTGCGAATTTCGCATACACTCCCGATAACAGTTGCGAGTGAAGAGAAAAGCTTTTCGAAGCTCAAACTCATAAAAACGTATCTTCGTTCTACCATGTCTAGCATCGTTTGGTTGGTTTAGCTACAATATCTATAGAGAAAACGATTGCAGAAGATTTGGATCTGACCGAGGTAATTGAAGAGTTTGCCTCTGCAAAAGCTAGAAAAGCATATTTTTCTTGAATTCTCTTTAATCTTTTTAATGCTTAATAAACATGACATTTCATTTTTTTTTTAATTTTTCATTACTTTTTTAACTTAGCAAAAAAAAAAAAAAGAAAAACTTCCTAAAAATACACTACGTATACTTAAAACTCTTTAACTTTTATAAAGTTGCCAAATTTTAAAAATTTGTTATGAAGAATGAAGACCAGTAATAAAACTATAAATCAGCCCCATAGCGTAAAAATTCTACAGCAGGGGCCAGACATTCTGCAGCAGGGGCCTGGCAATAGCAGGGGGGGGGCAGGTAACACATTTTACTAAGTAGAACAAATGAGCAGGAAGGGCCAGACAAATGCAGGGGGCCCAGCCCCCTTCCCCCTCCCCCCGCACGCTACGGGCCTGCTATAAATACATCATATTTTTATTTTCATAATTTGGATTTACTTCAAAATAAATAGCATATATTGAGTTTTCTTAGAAAAATGAAACTAAAGAGGGCGGCATTTTTGTCCTTGCCTATATCACAAAAATGTCTAAGGCCGGCACTGATTATCTCCGTGTGTGTGTGTGCCAGATTTTTTCGGAAAGACAAGCGTAATTTGTTTTTTTTTATTTATTTCACTACATGAAATCCGAAATGTCTCTTTTTTTTTTGTTTACCTCGTCGTCCGAAGCTCCACTCATATTCAGAGGCGGATAAAGCTTGGGCGAGGCCAAGGGCGCCGAAGAAATGTTTTTTGCACCCTTAGATATTGAGATTGGGGGAAATATGTGATACCAGAATAAAACTGATACTGTGCCCGGGCCACTGGGCTTTAATGACTTAACAGGTCAGGAAAGGTGAAGGTCAGAGTGAGCCTCCATTTTAAAAAAAATAGATTTTTAATGTCACGATTTATGTGGTCATTACTGGGATTTTTATTTTTTGCCGAAGATCACTAAAAGTACCTTTGCCTAGAGTAATTATAAGTACCTTTGCCTAGGGGTCATTAAAAGTACCTTTGCTTAGGGTCACTAAAAGTACCTTTTCCTAGGATCACTAAAAGGACCTTTGCCTAGGGTCACTAAAAATACTTTGCCTAGGGTCATTAAAAGTACCTTTGCCTAGAGTAATTAAAAGTACCTTTGCCTAGGGTCATTAAAAGTACCTTTGCCTAGGGTCACTAAAAGTACCTTTTCCTAGGATCACTAAAATGACCTTTGCCTAGGGTCACTAAAAATACTTTGCCTAGGGTCACTAAAAGTACCTTTGCCTAGGGTCACTAAAAGTACCTTTGCCTAGGGTTACTAAAAGGACCTTTGCCTAGGGTCATTACAAGTATCTTTGCCTAGGGTCACTAAAAGTACCTTCGCCTAGGGTCACTAAATATGTAGTGACGGCTATGATGTTCGCTACTCTATTCTGATCCAGCCGAGGACTAATCCGCCCCCCCCCCCCGCCGGACTGTTCAATTCTGCCCCACCACTCATTTCAGTGTGAAGCGCAGCACTCGACTTTTACGATATGATGACGTTTACATTTAATTGTTATCAGTTCACGTCAACACGCCATCGTCTGCTCCTGGTCCAGCTTCTGCCCGTCAAGTTTACAAAAGCCTAATGTGGCCCGCGACTCAAAAAAGTTTGCCCACCCCTGATCCACCCAATACTAGACCAGCACCGCTGGGTGACGCAATCTACTCCGTGTAAAAATTAAAAGTTTTAGAATGAATTATAAATGAGTAAAAAGCAGTGCTTTTTTTGTAAAAAAAAAAAAAAATATGTGCCGGTACTCAGTGATGGATTGCCTAACTTTTAACTACCACCTCGCACCTCGATGCAGGCTAAATCACAACTGCAAAGATACTATTTTAAAATAATTCAATTTTGACAAATTAATAATATAATAAATTAATAATAAACGTTAAAATACAAGAAAAGTACATGTAATAATTTTTTTACCCACATTTAAAAAGGTGCCGGTACGCCGTACCGGTGCGTACCGGCACAAAAAAAAAGCACTGGTAAAAAGACAGATATTCATTTTAAAAAATTGTTTCGTTTCTTCTTTTCTCCCCCCTCGTCATGTTTTGTTCCAACTCTGATGGTGACCTCGTGATATTTATATTTTATTCATTTTTCTTCCTGTCCCATAATAGAAATAATGTTGATTTTATTTCCAGTTCGCTCGTTTTCTCCATTTTCCCTCTTTTTTAAAACAAAATTTAAGTTGTTGTTGTTGTTTTGGTTTTCATGTACCATTATTTCATTTTATTTAATTTCATTTATTCCCCACAAACGCTTCGTTAATCTCATCACCGCTTCAGAAGTAGGTCACAGCCGGTTAACGTGTCGGTTTCTTTTTTTTTTCCCCGCCTGGCCTGTATTTTCCCCCCTAATATATTTTTCATTACAATTGATTGACTGCTTACCAATGGGCGGTGTTAAAGAACGACAACTCAAGCCAAATGCTACTGTTAAACTAAAAGAGTTAAAGTTCTTTTATCATTCAATTTAACTCGATCTCCCCCCCCCCCCCCAATCCCCATCCACCCCCACCGGAGAAGCCAGCCACCACATGTCCATGTCCGTACCAGGCTAGCCTACGGTGGGGGGGAATGTTACATTATTTAGCAAACAGCAGAGCCATTCTTACGTCCTTATGAGCCCTAGGCAAGGAACATTTTGAGGGAGGCATTGAAAATGTACATTTTGGGGCCCTGTGCAAGGCTATGGGGATGGCGGCCCTCGTCAAAAGGCTAAAAACGTTGTCAAGGCTTCATTTGCTAAGCGTGGGATCCCCAACAGTCTATGAAAACTGGGGTCCCCTACTCCCAATTGATAAATCATTTTAGCCCTTGGCCTCTTCAATCTGCCCTTCCCAGTGCTGAACCTAGGGAATTGGGGGCCCGGAGGGGGGCCTCTGCATTTTGACATTCGACACCATGACATGATATAATGTACTGAGTATTTAATATGAAAAAAATGTGCCCCCCCTCAAGCTGGGGTTCGAGAGGACTTTCGAATTTGGACCCCCCCATTCCCCCACCCTAGGTACGCCTCTGGCCCTTCCTTGTGGGCTGTGGGCATTTCTTTTAAAGCTGATAAACAACTCCGGAACAGACCATTTAGAAAATTTAGTATTGTTACTTTTCATTAAAATATAGATTATGTTATAGATAGCTTTTTTTATCGGGTTACGAAAAATAAATGTCCGACCCGGGAGGGGGGGACATTTATCAGCAGGGGCGCTAGATAGTTGGATAGTCTGTCTGTCTATGTAAAACTTTCAGTTCTGTGATGGCCTTACATAGCTGCACAGTCTGTCTGTCTATGTAAAACTTTCAGTTCTGTGATGGCCTTACATAGCTGCACAGTCTGTCTGTCTATGTAAAACTTTCAGTTCTGTGATGGCCTTACATAGCTGCACAGTCTGTCTATCTATGTAAAACTTTCAGTTCTGTGATGGCCTTACATAGCTGCACAGTCTGTCTATCTATGTAAAACTTTCAGTTCTGTGATGGCCTTACATAGCTGCACAGTCTGTCTGTCTATGTACAACTTTCAGTTCTGTGATGGCCTTTCATAGCAGCACAGTCTGTCTGTCTATCCATGTAAAAAAAAAAGTCTCACTTAAGATGTAAACTAAATTAAAAAAAAAATGATGTCCGAATATTTATATCAGTGGTGCTCAAACTTGTAGCTATTCGCGACCCAATAAGAAACCAGTTTTTGATATCTAAGCTCAAATCAATTGTTTAAAGTTTCAATGAATTCTTTTTCTTTGCCCCCCCCCCAGCTTCATATAAGTTTTGTGTGCCGCGACCCCCACTTTGAGGATCACTGTTGTGTACAGCCTGTAGTAGACAGTGTTTTCTTCCCAACCGCCGATCGTCCAGTCTTTGTGACGTTTACATTTTTTATTATTTCATACCCACACTCCATCCGTCTGCTCTCGGTCCGGCGGCCCCCTTCTGTGAAAAATTAAGAAGAACCCATCGTGACCCGCGGGTCGAAAAAATTTGCCCACCTTTGCATGACATGAAATATCATTTCCGGATTTCTAAAGATGATTTATTTAATTTTTTTTTTTCAATCTTCGAAATGAAAGAAATAGCCAAGAATCTCATATGAAATTTATTTCAGTAATTAGACCACCACGTGCTGGTGTTAAAAAAAGTTTGAATCTGAAATAAAAAACATTTAACATCTAACATTTAATCGCTAATCAACATTTAATAAAAAAAAAAAGAAAAGAAAAGGGGGGGGGGGATGATGGAATATAAATCTGTTCTTCATATAAAAAATTTTTTTAACGATTTTAAAAAAAAAAAAATTTTCATACGTGCATCCATAGAAATGAGAAAAGAAGTAAACGAACAACATATGTTACAAATATAATGAACAGTTCAAACAGTTTTCTAAAATATCTTACACTGACCTACACATTCATTGTACTTTTAAATCGTATTTTTAGTTTCGCAATTTTATAGTACATTTTTTGTCGACCATAAACATAGGCTTACCTAGGGTGGGGGAAACAGAGAGGGGGGAGGTTCAAATTCAAAAGTTCCCCCGGGCCCCAGCTTGAGGGGGGGCCCCAAATTTTTTTTTATTCAATATTAAGTACATTATCTCATGTCATGGTGTCGAATGTCAAAAATGCAGGGGTCTCCAAAGAGGCCAAGCCCCCCCCCCCAGGGCCCCGAAATCACTAAGTTCGGCACTGACCATAAACTGAATCAGTGAAACGGAATTTTTTTTAGATTGGAATGTTGATGGCAGTATATTGATGTAAAAGAATAGGTGGGTGGGGGATAAATATTTTCATTAAATTACTGAGACACAGAAAACGTTTTACTTAAAATGCGCAAGTCGCCAGAAAGCTACTTTAGCGACAGGAGCGTATCCTTAGCACCCTTTGGAGAAATATAACGCAGGGGCTCCCTGGAATGTACTGTGCTAGAAAGAACTGGATTGACAACATGGATGTGGCCCAAATGTATCGACTCTGCTGGTGGGCCACACGATGAACAGAGGTTGGGGGGGGAGAGACATGTCCACCAGCGGCGTCACTGGGAGGGGGGGTGCGGGGGCCGCACCCGGTGACGCCATTCATAGTGACGCCACTGATGTCCACTGCAGTGTCCCTTAAGTACCCCCTAAAAGTTTTCTCCGTGTCTCCCGTGGTGCCTTCATGGTCATTGCACCACCGGCTTGATGAGAGCCGCTAGTACAATATACCCTTTAAACAAGCTGTGACGTAGTAAGTTGAATGATTGGGCGTATGGCCTGGCGTTAAAGCCGTTGACTTTCTCCTTGAGGGTTCCGCGTTAGATACTTGTATACTATACAAGCTGTGCTAAGGATACGCTATTTGTAGATGTCTAAACCACTGTATATGTTGACATTTATACCACTGCAAATGTAGACATTTATACCACTGTAAATGTAGACATTTATACCACTGTAAATGTAGACATTTATACCACTGCAAATGTAGACATTTATACCACTGTAAATGTAGACATTTATACCATTGTAAATGTAGACATTTATACCACTGTAAATGTTGACATTTATACCACTGTAACTGTAGACATTTATACCACTGTATATGTTGACATTTATACCACTGTAAATGTAGACATTTATACCACTGCAAATGTAGACATTTATACCACTGTAAATGTAGACATTTATACCACTGTAAATGTAGACATTTATTCCACTTGATTGAATATCTAGATGAGCCGTTAAAAAAAATATTTCACGTTTGACACGAACCTTGACATCACCTGTGACCTAAACCTGTCATAACATAAAGATTCTCCTGTCAGGCAATGCCCAAAATGTTCTTTTAATATCTCTTTCACACACACGCAAACACACACACACACACATATATATTCTGCAGGAACTCAATCTGGCTTATGGAATCCCTAACACCCACGGGCACAGCACGTCATTTGGGAAAGGCTTTGCTGTTGATCCGTCAATTTCATGGCCAGCTATCAATATATATATATATATATATATATATATATATATATATATATATATATATGTACATCTCATTAAAACCAAGCTCAAGCTACTGCTAAAAAAGGCCAATATCTCTTACCAGATTTTTAAAAAGCCTTTTTGAACAGCCAAACATATTATAAACTTTTAAATCTTTAGGAATATATTTTAGCTTCAATAAGCCTACATGAAATATTCAACCGTTTAACGAAGGAGTGTTATTTTGGAGTCTACGTACATATAATTAATAGATTCAGTTAGAATGTGGATACATCCTAAACAAATTAAAGTTCTCTTTGGGGCCTATGTTAAAAAAACAAAACATGATGTGGTTAGCACAACACCCAGCCGCCTTTACTTCCATGACTTAAATCAGGTACCCATCTTAAAACATAGATGGAGCTGAAGGACCAACAGTTGACTTGCGAAAATTCCCATGGAATTCCCATGGTTCTCACCGAGGATCGAACCCAGGACTCTCAGGTCGACTATCGATAATCTACACCACTCGGCAGTCCGTCCCATGGATAGGTCATGCTCACATAATAACTCGTTAAAAAGAAATTTTTGTTTTAGCGGGAGTTCGCAATATATGCAGTGTGTGCAGCTCGATATGAACTGAATAAAAAAGAGATGTAGATTTTAGCTTTATTATTACCGACGCAGCAATGTATTACTTTATGTGTTGTAAGCATTGTTCAACGAGACAGCGCTGTCTATATGCAGCTAGAACTGCATGCTCTATCCCGGTCGTCTGCATGCTGCATCCCTATCATCTGCTTGCTATATCCCGGTCGTCTGCTTGCTATATCCCGGTCGTCTGCTTGCCGCATCCCGATCGTCTGCTTGCTGCATCCCGACCGTCTGCTTGCTGCATCCCGATCGTCTGCTTGCTATATCCCGATCGTCTGCTTGCTATATCCCGATCGTCTGCTTGCTATATCCCGATCGTCTGCTTGCTATATCCCGGTCGTCTGCTTGCTATATCCCGACCGTCTGCTTGCTGCATCCCGATCGTCTGCTTGCTATATCCCGATCGTCTGCTTGCTATATCCCGGTCGTCTGCGAGTCTAGCCAGGAACCCATGTTTTCCGTGCGGCCTCCACTACGCCATTGCTCACCACGTGTAAAGGCCTGATTTATCATCATGATAATAAGGCCCTGACCTAATGCAGAGACGGAAATCGGCCCTCGTTTATCAGATTATGAGAATTCTCTGTGATTTCTCACACTCACAGCAAATAAATCTTAAATAAACCCTCTGCATCTTCTGGTGACGTACATCTTGTGTGAATTGTGGAAAACATAATACATCGCACAGGTTATATGTTTTGTTATTTGGTTTGCAAAATGAGGCCCACTGTACCCTTAATCCGGCCTTGTACACAGACGACGCTTAAATGATAATAATAATTATCGCGTAATGTTTTGGACGTATCTCGTGTGCACTGTAACATTCTAAAGGATACAATGTATTTATTTTTTTTTAAATAGGTGGAAGCTTGCAATATCATTCTTTCAATGTATGTGTGTCCGACGGTATGTGTGTCTGATGGTATGCGTGTCAGATGGTATGTTTGTGTCCGATGGTATTGTCCGACGGTATGCGTGTGCGATGATATGTGTGTGTCCGATGGTATGTGTGTGTCCTATGGTATTTGTGTCCGATGTTATGTGTGTCCGACGGTATGCGTGTCCGATGATATGTGTGTTCGGCGGTATCTGTGTCCGATGGTATAGGTGTGTCCGATGGGATGTGTGTGTCCTATGTTATACGTGTCGGACGGTATATATATATGTTCGATAATATATATGTCCGACGGTATGTGTGTACGATTGTATGTGTGTGTCCGATGGTATATGTGTCCTACGGTATGTATGTACTATGGTATGTGTGTTTCCTATGGTATGCGTGTTATGTTCGTCCGGACGTGTCACATATTCTGTTTTTTAACGCCGTCTGTCATCTCCTTCAAGTGTAGCTGCCATGGCGACTAAATGACCACTGCACCCCCGAACAAGATACACGTGTAGGAAGGGTCTCACTTCATTAGATAACCGATGTGCATTTATTCACGCTTAAAAAGGAGACTGTGTAGATATAAAACTCCAGTTTCAATAAATAGTTACCAGAACGGAGGAAAATATGTTTAATCGCAAAGCATTATGGGATCACGGAGGATAAGCTAACAATACATCCACTTCACCTTATCACCTTTCATTTCAAACCAAGTGGGCGTAACATTACTCATTTTATTTCTGTGGTGATTTCCTTTGGTGCTTACATCATCAACAAGACCAAAATTGAGAGAAAAAGAAACAACCCGCTAGTAAGAGAGGAGGGAGGGGGAGGGAGAGAGGTGATGTGTCACTTTGACGTCACATAGTTTTAACACCACTGACCTGGGATTGAAGGCATTAAAAGGCATTAACACTGACGAACAGGAGGGTGGTCAGTCAACGCCCCCCCTCCATCCCCAGCGTTGAGCTGTTACATGGCTTTGGGTTTTTTTGTGTTTGATCTTCACAGGAATTCTGTTGTTAATTATAAATAAATATAAGCACTTTTTTTTTATTCAACTAATAAGACTACGGATCTATACAAGTCTTAGTGTGTACAGTTTTGAAAATGGGTGTGTGTCCAAGGCATCTTTGCACCGGGGGCCCAGAAATAATTCTCTAGGCGGGCCCGAATCCACAGTTGATTGTTAGACTTTTTTTTACATAACTATGTGTGAAATAAATGACAGAATGCCAGATACTCACAAGGTAGCCTCTTTAGCTACGAAATATAAATAGCTACAGCCTATGATAATAACTACAGTCTATGATAATAACTACAGTCTATGATAATAACTACAGTCTATGATAATAACTACAGTCTATGGTAATAACTACAGTCTATGGTAATAACTACAGTCTATGGTAGTAACTACAGCCTATGGTAATAGCTACAGCCTATGGTAATAGCTACAGCCTATGGTAATAACTACAGTCTATGGTAATAGCTACAGCCTATGGTAATAACTACAGTCTATGGTAATAGATACAGTCTATGGTAATAACTACAGCCTATGGTAATAACTACAGCCTATGGTAATAACTACAGCCTATGATAATAACTACAGCCTATGGTAATAACTACAGTCTATGGTAATAACTACAGTCTATGGTAATAACTACAGTCTATGGTAGTAACTACAGCCTATGGTAATAGTTACAGCCTATGGTAATAGCTACAGCCTATGGTAATAGTTACAGTCTATGGTAATAACTACAGTCTATGGTAATAGTTACAGTCTATGGTAATAACTACAGTCTATGGTAATAACTACAGCCTATGGTAATAACTACAGCCTATGGTAATAACTACAGTCTATGGTAATAGTTACAGTCTATGTTAGTTCAACAGCCTTATATAATAAAAGCGATGTAAGAATGAGAAAAAAACGGAACTTTTTTGTTTCTAAATAGACTTTTATTGAAATGTACTCAAGAGGTAAAAATACATTTCCTTTTAAAGTGTATTGCGTTCTTTAAGATTTATGTTGTGTCATCTTCATCTCAGACCAGGTCATGGAGGTATCAGTTGTTTTGTTGTTGAATATAATTTCAGGGATCGGCAGACATCAAAGGTCAGAAGTTCACTGTGTGGTAGATCTAGATTGTGGTTACCAGACGACATTTTAGGATAAAAAAAAATTGATATTGAAGAAAAAATATAAAACAGACATACGTTAATCTCTCTAGATTGATTGACGTGCGAACTGGGAGGAAGGCAGACACACACACACACATATATATATATATATATATATATATATATATATATATATATATATATATATATATATATATATATATATATATATCGAAAGAGAGAGAGAGAGAGGGAGGGTAAGATATGGAGGAAAGGAAAGAGAGATAAAAACACACATAGGTGAGTATTATGACAGACACAATCATCACATTACTGAAGTTGCGCTGTCTTTAGGTAATGACGCAATTAAGGTCCGCCATCACTTGGAGACGTCATGGTTACATGTGTAGGGGAGTCATACTCCAGATATTAAATTGTTTTATGACAATTAATTTAGATTACAGCTCTCCCTTTCTCTCTCCCTTATCTCTCTCTCCTCTCTCTTTCTCTCTCTCTCTCTCTCTCTCTCTCTCCTCTCTCTTTCTCTCTCTCTCTCACACACATACACACACACACAAACACACATCTAGACATTTACACATACAAACACGTACTTAAACAACCACACACACACACTGACACAAAAACATGCACATACACACGCACTCAAACACACACACATATACACACAAACATACACACAAACATACACACAAACATACACAAACTTTTTTTTTACTTTCTGCTCTTATCTAATCATGAACTCAACTTTCTTTTCATATTTTCTCATCCCTCTCTCTCTCTCTCTCTCTCTCTCTCTCTCGCTCTCCCTCTCCCCCCTCTCTCTCTCCTCTCTCTCTATTTCCACATCATCCCAACCTCCTCGCTCCACTGTATAAATGTCTTTGTATTCTGTCTCTCTCTATCACTGTCCGATAGAGCTGCTGACATGCGCACTGGGGTCAATTTTTTTTTTTTTACAAAAAAGTCAGTAAAGGAAAGAATCCAATCGAATTGTTTTTCTAGACTCATCAATAGATTCATCCGAATTCCCACAACATGCAGCCTACACAAATAATGTATCCTAATTCCTACAACACTAACCTACACAAATATTGTATCCTAATTCCTACAACATTAACCTACACAAATATTGTATCCTAATTCCTACAACACTAACCTACACAAATATTGTATCCTAATTCCTACAACACTAGCCTACACAAATATTGTATCCTAATTCCTACAACACTAACCTACACAAATATTGTATCCGAATTCCTATAACATGTATCCTACACAAATATCTCAGCCGAAATTATCTCATAGACATATACAGAAGTCTGTGTAGTGTGTACATTTGCGTCGTCTGTGTACATGCGTGTCGTCTGTTTAATATGTGTCGTCTGTTTACATTTGTGTCGTCTGTGTACATATGTGTCGTCTGTGTACATATGTGTCGTCTGTTTAATATATGTCGTCTGTTTAAAATGTGTCGTCTGTGTACACATGTGTCGTCTGTGTACACATGTGTCGTCTGTGTACATGTGTGTCGTCTGTGTACATTTGTGTCGTCAGTGTACTATGTGTCGTCTGTGTACATATTTGTCACCTGTGTACATATTTGTCACCTGTGTACATATTTGTCACCTGTGTAATATTTGTCACCTGTGTACATATTTGTCACCTATGTACATATTTTTCACTTATGTACATATGTGCCTCCTCTGTACATATGTGTCGTCTGTGTACATATGTGTCGTATGTGTACATATTATTCACCTGTGTACATATGTGCCTCCTCTGTACATATGTGTCGTCTGTGTACATTTGTGTCGTCTGTGTTCACATGTGTCGTCTGTGTACATTTGTGTCGTCTGTGTTCACATGTGTCGTCTGTGTACACTATTTAAAAAAGCACCGGTGGTGTCCGAATGCCCCACTTCTATTTTTTGTTTTAATTGACCAGTTTCAGCCAATGGTTGACTACAAAAAATAATGGGTTTTAAGAATAAATAACGAGATTGTTTACATGAACAGTAAGTTGAATTGCTTGTTCTAAAACTTCGGTACAGTTCTTAGCCTTTAGTGCACGGGTTTAGACTAAAATTTATCACAAGAACACACTGGTTTGACCATGCCTCAGATATGATGCTGTTAACACTGCACCAGCAGCGAGCAATCAATAAATAACTAATTTCATTAGCACAGCTTTATTTTAAAAAAAAAAAGTAAACAACATAAAATGTAGGCTATTTGAACGTATGATGCATTTCTATATATTTCATACATCTTATATTTCCGAATAGATTTAGAAGAAACATTGAATGACAGAATGAGATACCTGAGAGTAAGAGATCTGTGATTTCCTATCATTGTCTGTTACATTAAGTTTTGACTAATGATATTCTCTTGTTTATATTATTGTCATTTGTAATATTTGTGGACGATTAACAAAAAACAACAAAAAAAATAAACTTCACTAGTTTGGATCAAGTGCGGTAAAGCGCTCGACTGTCGACCTGAAGGTACCCGGTTCGATCTCCGCTGAGGACCAAGGAAATTTTTTCAGGCCTTGGCTCAAATTCCCGATATATCTCCTGTTGGTGCCTACATGGCCATTGCACAATCGGCTATCGTGGGGATGAAAGAAGGGCACCATAAAAAACCGTCCCATTAGTGGTTTGTGGGATCTAAGAGATTTCATCTCATCCTTACAGGGGACTTCACACAATTCAACATATAAACTAAACCGATAGCATCTACCACAGAATATACACCACACCGGAAGCGCATCGCTATTGTAAAGACTATTGTAATCATCACTTTAAAATTGCCACCATTTGTGCTTTTCTTTTTCAATAGTTTTAGCACCAAATATCTGTTAGTATCGAAATATCGTGATGGTCCATAAAAGCCTCCAACGAGCCGCGGTGATTAATGTCCATGCGCCACTTTATTGCTCGGCGCTGCTGCTGCATGGCAGCTCAATGCACATGAAGCGCGTTTAATAACTAGTTTTTGCGACATGTAATGATGTATGCATTAATGTGATTATCTGTTCGAATCCTCCAGGCATATGACCATGGCGAATTCTCGTAGCTTCGCGGCGATCCGGCTCGCGTCACCTGCCGTGTCTTTACGAGAGTTCGCGTGTACTGTATGATTTTACACCAATGAAATCTACTTGCTCATTTTAATTACACCGGAGTGAGCTGCCATAAAATGATGTTAAAACGTTCATTCTGCTATGTGTAGCTGTGGGGAAGGGAAGATGCAATCGCGTACAGTTTTCCCAAAGCTCAGTTTATTTCATTTATCGATGTTAAAGTTAGTTATTGACATTCCGTTAAATGACTTAAAAAATACCCCCCGGGGGCCTTTCGTGTGTGTGTCTGTGTGTGCATGCGTGCGTGCGTGCATATGTGTGTGAATAAAATCACTTCCGGCAAGGAGCGTGACATTTTGATTGCATTCATTATTATCCATTAGGAAAAAAAAATTAACAAAAAAAAAATCCCTCAAGGTTATAGAGACCACTTCCGGGGTCAGGGTATATTCGGGGGGGGGGGGGGGTTAAGATAATGCTGGCGCATTCTTCAGCCGTTTTGAAAGACGAGGAGCTCTTTTTTTCAGAATGATCTCTTGCAGTCGCCAAGTCACGTGGTCTGTCGTCTGCTTATTTAGAACAAAACAAACAATAACAACAACAACAACAAAAATGACTGTACAAATTTGGAAGATAGAAGAGTTTACCACGTTCTTTAAGGGGAAGGGGAGGTGATGCTCAACATTTCTTGAATCCCGTCTGCCGAAATGACAATTTGTGACATTTGGTTACTGCGCACCCCCGCGTGGGCGGTAACGGAGGGCGGGGGGGGAGGAGGGAGGGGATAGGGATTCACTTGAAAATGGCTGAGCACTGGGACTCATAAAAATACTTCTCAGCCAGAGGGCTTGTCGATAGACAAAAAAAAAATGTCCAGTTTTGAACCCGCACCTGTCGTTGATCACTACATCATCCGTCACTTAAGTCATGCGAGTCAAGACAGCATCTATTCAGGTCCTATACTCGACCTGTTGTAATTCATGGTGATTTATACGGACTGACTTTATATTAAAACAGGGCATGTCTGTAACAAGATGGGAAGTAAACATGCAAAGACTTCAAGCAGTACGGTCAGGGCCGGCTCAATAGTTTTTGGGGACCCCCCCCCCAACCCTCAGAGTGATAGATCTTCCCACATATTTAATATATGTATTTACAAGATTGATGAGTGCGGACTCAGAGAACGAAAACTGTGGTATCGATTGCCGAGGGTAAAATATAACGTTCTGATCTGGTATGGAGGCTCATGTCCTAATGCATTTACCAATCATCACGGCACCATCACGTTACCATCACGTCACCATCACGGAACAATCAAGGCATCATCACGTCACCCTCACGTCACCATCCAGTCACCATCACGACACAATCACGGCACCATCACGGCACAATCACGACACAATCACGGCACCATCACGGCACAATCAAGGCATCATCACGTCACCGTCACGTCATCATCACTTCACCATCACATCACCATCACGTTACCATCATATGACCATCACGGCACCATCACGTCATCATCACGGTACCATCACGTCACCATCACGTCATCATCAAGACACCATCACGTCACCATCACTGCACCTTCACGGCACCATCACTGCACCATCACGTCACCATCACTGCACCATCACATCACCATCAAGGCACCAGCACCCAATACGGTACCAGAGCAACGTTAAGTCTATAAACATATTTTAAAATACATCAAGCCTTAAGAAAACATCACCGGCAGTAAATACGTAGGAAAAACAAAATCAAGTTTTGAACTTTCTGGGTTTATTTTTAAATCGACATCTAATTGGATTTCTTTCTCAGGGTCGTCCTCTACTGGCGCATGCGTGATCGAGCCAGTCACGAACTTTGTAAAGAAAATACACGAGTTGTCAGGAATACCCATAGATAAAAAAAAAAAATTTCAGAACAGTGCTGTTTACATCAGGACTTTTTAAAAAAACTTTTTTCCTTACAAAAAAATTGGATTTGAATAGTGAAGTTTGACGTGTAACGGCCTTACTAGCATGTTGTGCTAATATCCTAGCAATAAGTCACACAATAACATTTTCAAAGATGATTCTTTTAAAAAAAAAAATGAAAAACAGTAAACAGGAAATAACAGTTGTTCTCAAAGTACGGGCGGCGACCCACTGGAGCTGATCTTGGAGTGGGCCGCCACACATAGTAATAATTACTTTAACCAAGAGATCATACATAGAAATATATAAATTGTTAAATGCTACAAAGGGATTCGCTAAAGCACAGGCGTAGGCTCGTAAAAACACAGCATTTAATAATTTATTTACCAATCAACAATTAAAATGGCCATTGTTATTTCTGCCGGCTTCGTCGTCACAGCTCTGCTGCTCTTACGTCACACATTCACCGCTTTCAATATGTAAATTATACGGGTCGTTGATCTACGGGAATCCCCTATTCATAGCACGCTACCGAACACAAGGAGAGAGCTATAACAATCTAATAATATAATAGCGGTGTGGGGCTCTGCGTTAAATCGAAAGTAAAGAATTAATACAACAGTATTCCAGTTTAAAAAACAACCATGAAAAAAATCGGATCTGCCCGAAACCAAAAAATAACCTAGCCTACCGATTAAGCCTAAGGGGATATAACTCTACACAAAGGTTTTGCAGGGTACAGCTAGTATATACATAATCATATTTGAGATTTTATTTATCCTATTTCTTTACATGACGGTGGCGAAAACCGAACAGGTTTCCTCTTAGCGGGTCTTGAATATCGACAGTTTTAGAACCACTGATTTTGGAGTCTTAAAGATGGAGATCTCTGACTACACCGTGTTGGCGACATTTAAATTACATACGCGCTATTTGTGACAGATTTCTCATGGGACAAAGTTAGAGGGAGGGGGAAAAAATCACATTTATTTTGTCACAGTATTAGCTTTAAAGCAGTGATGAGACAGAGAATTTTAAATAGAGAGACAATGAGATTGGGGGGGGGGGGGCGGTGTGTGGGTTGATGCTGGGCGAGCTGAGAGACAGAAATACAGAAGGTAAATAGATTGTGGTAGACAGACAAATATAATAGATAATTAGATAGCTTGGACCTAAAGGCCCTGTAAGGATGAGATGGTTAGCTCTATGAACCTATACACCACTAATGAGCTTGATAGATGGTACGATTTTTCAATAGAAACATTGATGGGCAGACAGACGTATTGGTAAGACAGATTGGTAAATTATACGGTTTATTGATAGACAGGTAGACAGACAGACATAAATTGATAGATTATACATCGTTAGATAGAAAAAAATTCAACAGACAATCAGACAGACTGATATAGAGGTGAGCAGATTAACAGAGATAGATAGATGGGTAGAGGACTTGATAGACAGACCCGCGGGGGGGGGGGTGGAATAAAAGGACAGTGATGGGATAGGGGAAAGTTTTCCTCTGTGTCTCCCGTGGTGCCTCCATGTCCATCGCACCACATCGGCTGTGGTGAGTAGACAAACAGCTACAAAGATAAACACCAATTATGTAATTAAACTTAACGAAGATTTGTATTGTTTTTGTGACATTCTACCACACATGTTATACTTAAACACATTCTACCACATATGTTGTACTTAAACACATTTTACCACACATGTTGTACTTAAACACATTCTACCACACATGTTGTACTTAAACACATTCTACCACACATGTTGTACTTAAACACATTTTACCACACATGTTGTACTTAAACACATTCTACCACACATGTTGTACTTAAACACATTCTACCACACATATTGTACTTGTTACCTTTTTAATTTTACAAGCCCCTGAAAGGATGAGATTTTCTCTCTTGGATTTTATAAACAACTCATGGGTCGGATTTGCAATCCCCTTTCTTTCATTGCCACCATAGCCGATAGTGCAATGACCATGGAGGCACCACGGGTGACATATATGGGTGAAAGGGACTCGCCGTGGAGACGAACCAGTAACCCAAAGTGCCAACCAGTCACCCAATACATTCATCGCCCCCCACCCCACCCCCTCCAAATGGAACAATTTTCAGATTTTGTGCTTCCCTCCCTTCATCCACCACCCGCCCCATACCGGGAGGGAACTTTTCCCCTTGGCCGGAAAAAAAAACACATTGGTCATCACCGTAGATCGAAGCCGGGAACCTCAGGTCGACAGTCGAGCGCTTTACCGCCCGACCATCAGTCCAAACATGTGGCACTTAGCACCGTTCATTAGCTTGACGATGTTAGTCATTGTTTGTTCGTTTTTACGACATTCTACCACACTTGTGGCACTTAGCACCGTTCATTAGCTTGACGATGTTAGTCATTGTTTGTTTTACGACATTCTACCACACATTATAGCACTTAGCACCGTTCATTAGCTTGACGATGTTAGTCATTGTTTGTTTTACGACCGACATTCTACCACACATTATAGCACTTAGCACCGTTCATTAGCTTGACGATGTTAGTCATTGTTCGTTTTTACGACATTCTACCACACTTGTGCTGCACAAAGTGACGCTCAATGGGTCATTAAGACTTGTATAATCACATGTATCTAGTGCAGTGCAGTTTATCCCCCCCCCCACCGATAGAATTGATACAGATCAACATTCGCACTCAGCGATCAAGTCACCATTGGTGCGATGTAGTTAAATGAAATCACCATTAACGCCGAAAAGGAAATAAACACAAAAAAAAAAACAAACAATTAAGCCTGTTCCATTCTGGACACAGGACGTGTTAGCGCATTTTCATGTTATGTATCAGTACGTATGCTATCTTTCAGTAAATATTTGTAAATTTTGTAAATGTTTATAAATTCAATTGTGTAATGC
Organism: Bulinus truncatus; assembly: GCA_021962125.1. Classification (NCBI taxonomy): domain Eukaryota; kingdom Metazoa; phylum Mollusca; class Gastropoda; family Planorbidae; genus Bulinus; species Bulinus truncatus. Next base: position 3,649,761 of record JAGDYQ010000091.1, on the reverse strand, counting down.
ATATATCTGAAAAAAGATATTAAAAAGACGTTTTCTTATATTTGAAAACAAAATTATTTTCCCTTAAATCTAACTACAAGTGGTTTGTGGTTACTGAAATAGGACTCATAATTGAAAACATTCGAAATTATAGTCATTTAATCGTCCGCAAACTCCGCCAATTGTTGCATAGCTCTGATACTTTCAATTAAACTCAGAACACAAGCTTACTATTTCATTTGATGAGTTTCTTAATAAATCTTGGTGAAACTACGTGCTGCAGTATTTTGCACCAAATGAACGGGTTATTGAACGTACAAGGTGTATATATAATATATAAGCCCCTTAGGAGCCCTGAGGCCCGGCCCTCAGAGGTCCTATTGCGAAATGAACTTTTGATGTACACATGGCAGGCCAAGACCTACAAAATGATATATGCATCATGGGTCTAGGACTTATAGTTGCTGAGATATAGCGCTCCTTTATTAATATAGCTTATATAGTAAAAAACGGTACTAAGGCCCCTTTTACGGCCCTGAGATGTCAGATCGCGAAATGAAAAAAAGTCATTTCTCGGCAGGCCAAGACCTACAAAATTTTACATACATCATGGGTCTAGGACTTATGGTTGTTGAGATCTAGGGTGATGACGGACGGACAGACAAAACGGGGACAATAGAGCATTTTTTTTTCGAAAATGCTCTAAAAACACCCATATGTTATTCCGCATGTAATGAAAAATGAAAACAGCAACAACAATAACAGCAACAACAATAACAGCAACAACAATAACAGCAACAACAATAACAGCAACAACAATAACAGCAACAACAATAACAGCAACAACAATAACAGCAACAACAACCATAAATCAGGTCAGCACTGAAACCAGTGGATCGATTATTCAGTTCTTCACTTTGACAAGGCTTCGGTTTCCATACAGGGGAGGGAAGAGGGAGTGTGCTACACTTAAAGGGAGGTAAACGAGATCACTTAAAGCGCTGCGTAGCTTCCCTTTGTGGCAATGCTCGGCATAGGTTGATAAAATAAAACTTGGGGGATGAAAACAATGAATGCTCCCCCCCCCCACCCCCAGACTCACAGCAATATATTGATGTGTTTTTTTTGTTAACACTTTTATGGCTGTACTAATCATTTAAAATTAATTTTATCTTTTTTTTTTATTTTCGAACTTTCCAAAAATCTAGATCTCCAACTGTCAGTTACATCGTAATGGTTAGATTAGTTTATTGTTCGCCTTTGTTTAACGATTGTGACAACGCAGTGACTACGGTAACATCAAGACGGAGTTCGTATTTATTTTTCCGGGTTACATCAATAGATATTGCTCCACACCCTAACCCTATCCCTAACCCTAACCCTATCCCTAACCCTAACCCTATCCCTATCCCTAACCCTAACCATAACCCTAATCCTAACCCTAATATAATTGCCGGTACCCGAAAGAAAAAATGAGTACTCCCGCTAACCCTAATATAATGGCGCTTGATGTTACCGTAGCCACTTCGTTGTGACAAAATAGCATTTAAAGCTTGGGTCCTAGCGTTACGTCGTTCTGCTGGACCACTATTAGAAACTGACCTATATTTTTTTTTATTTTGGTATAATCCCTGAGAGGATGAAATATTTATCTCTTAGATCCTATTTACCGCTATCATCCCACCGTAGCCAATAGTGCAATGGACAAGGAGGCAACACGGGTGACACATGTGGGTGACCGGTGGAGACGCCGGGAGTTGAATCCGCAACCCACAGAATGTAGAGTGGGCTACAGCTTACTTTCATACTGTTCAATACATTAGCTCATATCATTCAATATAGCCACTCTTACTGTTCAATACGTTCACTCTTACTGTTCAATACATTCACTCTTACTGTTCAATACATTCACTCTTACTGTTCAATACATTCACTCTTACTGTTCAATACATTCACTCTTACTGTTCAATACATTCACTCTTACTGTTCAATACATTCACTCTTACTGTTCAATACTTTCACTCTTTCTGTTCAATACGTTCACTCTTACTGTTCAATACATTCACTCTTACTGTTCAATACAAAAAATCACATTATTTATATATTTGTATTTTATTTTAAACAAATTTTGGTCTAATCTTTTAATTATTTTTTTTTCGGAGGGGACAAATGCCCCCAATGCCCCCCTAGTTGCGCCACTCATTAATCAATATAATAAAAGAAAATGTATGGAAATTAAAACAAAGGACACAATAATTAAAAAAAATAAAGATACAGTAAGATTCCAATGAACTGTTTGAAACACAAAACATTTCAAAACCTTCAATCACTGATTAAGTTCTGAGTTTTTTTTTTTGGGGTTTTTTTTTACCCATCTGTGTTAAGTTTTTATTTCCTGTACGTCACCATGGCAACCGTAACATAGAACAAAGCTTTGATCTTGAGAAATATTACATTACAGCGTTTGAATTTTATTTTTTAATTTATTTTTTTTGTGTGCTGGGAATTATAGACAAGACAACAAGTGACCCCGGGGGTTGGGAGGGGGGGGGGTGTAGAAAATTTAAATAAAAAAAAAAGATTAACGGCGTGATATGACGTAATATTTTTAAACTTTGTTTTGAACGCTGAGAATTCAATTTTGTAACAATACCACATGACCTCTTTGAAGTCTTACATCAAAGTGGGAAGCGTGCCATTAAGGGAACATAGTGATTTCAGGATCGTGGGAACATAGTGATTCCAGGAACATGGGAATATATTGATTCCATGCGCATAAGAACAAAGCGATTCCAGAAACATGGGAACATAATGATTCCGAACATGGGAACATAATGATTCCAGGAACATGGGAACATAGTGATTCCCGGAACGTCGGAACATTGTGATCCAAGGGACACTGGAACATAGTGATTCTAGGAACATTAGTGGTTATAAGAACATAAAAACATAATGATTCCAGGAACACGGGTCCATAGTGATTTCATGAACATATTGATTCCGGGAACATGGGAACATAGTGATTCCAGGAATGTGTGAACTTAGTGATCTGGTAACACGAGTGGTTCCATGAACATGATAGCAAACTGATATCACAGACTGTGACATTTCCATTAGAGCAGTTCTTAACTGGCTCGAGGCTAAGGTACCTAATGCATCAACAAAAATATTTGATCTGGACGAATACTACACTACCTGGCCAACTATTGTGAATACAATACGTCAAACTGGCCAGGAGGTCAAGCTTCAGTCCACTCACCCATATATTTAACGGGTGGTGGTTGGGGGGGGGAGAGAAGAGCGCTGTGTCCACTGGAGCGGGGAAATCAGTGCTGGGGGAAGCGGTGACTCTGTTCCTATTACTGGGCAATGTTTACTGTTTCTTCTTATTAGTTGCCCGGGAGTAGCCCCATTTACTTCGGGTCAAGCCTCTCCCCCCCCCCCCACACACACATCAAGTGGCATAGCAAAAGAGGGCAAGGGTGGGCATCATGCTCCGGGCGCTACTCACAAAGGGGCACCGTATGGTATATTTTACATATAATATTATAAGTTTATCGAATGAGGGGGGCGCTGCAAAGGTATTGTGCCCCCGGGCGCGAGTTAAGCTCGCTACGCCACTGCCCACACACCTTTTTCCCTTGATACCCAAAAAAAAAATGATTAAACTTCCAAAAGAAATCTTAAAACGAAATTTCGCATTTGGTTCAATGAAATTTTGAGGGAGGGTTGCGGTTGGGGTAGGGGTGTGTGTGTGGAGGGGGGGGCTTATGAAAAAAGAGGGGGGCGAATGGACGAGTGACGAATAGCGCTCGACTCTTGACCTAAGGGTTCCATTGTTTGATCCTTGATGAGAACCACGGAAATTTTGTTTTGGGGGTCCCCCTCATGTTCAGCCAGCTCGACGGGTACTTAGCGTTAGCCGTGAGAGTGAGTAAAGCGGCTAGCCACATATACGATATGTAAATCCACCGTCATGCCTCAAGGTAAAGGAACATCTTTTTTTTTTAGCAATCAAGGTATGAGGGAGGGGGAAGGGGGGGTGGGGGCTTGATCCAACCAATCAGATTTGATTTGTGCCACTCAACCAATTCGGATAAGTTCCCATATATTCCCATTCTCTCTCTCTCTCTCTCTCTCTCTCTCTCTCTCTCTCTCTCTCTCTCTCTCTCTCTCTTTACTTATCTCTCTTTTTCGATAATTGACATAGTTGAATCTACTTATGCATGGCAGTTGATCATTGTATAGCAGAAAATTGAAACGAAACTTATAGTCTGTTTCAATAATTGAAAAAAAAAGGAGTAGAATTTACTGATGACTAAAAATTTGACCTCACGTGGTTGAAAATGATCACAAAGCGTATAGTCCCATTCGCCAAATACTAAACAGGAGTAGAATCAATTGGGACATATTCCCATAAGCTCCGACATATTCCCATAAGCTCCTACATATTCCCATAAGCTCCTACATATTCCCATAAGCTCCTACATATTCCCATAAAAACCTTAATATTCCCATAAGCTCCTACATATTCCCATAAAAACCTTAATATTCTCATTGGCTCCTAATATTCCCATAAGCTCCTACATATTCCCATAAGCTCCTACATATTCCCATAAAAACCTTAATATTCTCATTGGCTCCTACATATTCCCATAAGCTCATACATATTCCCATAAAAACCTTAATATTCTCATTGGCTCCTACATATTCCCATAAGCTCCTACATATTCCCATAAAAACCTTAATATTCTCATTGGCTCTTACATATTCCCATAAGCTCATACATATTCCCATACGCTCCTAATATTCCGATAAAAACCTAAATATTCTCATAAGCTCCTACATATTCCCATAAGCTCCCAAAAATCCCCATAAGCTCCCGCATATTCCCATAAGATCCCGCATATTCCCATATTCCCCGCATATTAACATAAATCAAGTCCGAAATCTAGTTGCAGTTAGTCTACAACCAGGTCACACGTTGTTCCCGGGTCAACTGAAGTGACCACTTTCCCCCCATTGGTTACCTCTGTGAACAGAGTTGTTTCCTTAAAGAACATCTACACAGTGTATAAAATAATTGAAAAGGGGAGATAATTATACAATCAACGGTTATTTCCCTTGAGACACATTTTATGAAAAAAATTGTGATGTGATTGTAATATAAATAAAAAAAAATAGGAAAATTAAGTCTATATGCTTAGATGAACGCAGAAAACATTCATCATAAAGAATTAAAATCAACGATCAACAGATGTATCCACACAAAATGAAATACTTGAGGTTGGGAAAGATTTTCTGTAAGATAAAATAATACAGTTTAACATTTGTTTATTGTATTGATCTAGTTCCAAAAAAAAAACATTTGTTTTTCATTTTATAAAAAAAAAAGCAAAGTGGCTACGGGACCATCAAGCGCAATTATATTAGGGTTAGGTTAGGATTAGGATTAGGGTTAGGATTAGGGTTAGGGATAGGGTTAGGGATAGGGTTAGGGATAGGGTTAGGGTTATGATTAGGGATAGGGTTAGGGATAGGGTTAGGGATAGGGTTAGGGTTAGGGATAGGATTAGGGATATGGTTAGGGATAGGGTTAGGGTGTGGAGCAATATCTATGGCTGGTACCCGGAAAAAAATACGGAGTCCCGCTTGATGGTACCGTAGCCACTGCGAACATAAAGAACAACGTTGCGTACAAAGTAAACAAACAAGCGAAAATAGATATATAGCTAGTATACATGGTGATCTAAAGGTTGAGTTGAAATAACAGGACAGAGAAACTTGTTGTGCACTTTATCAAACGAAGTTTTCATTGCTTTCTAAAAAAAAAACATTAGCTTTGTATTGAAATGATGCGTTTCATGTTCATTTCTATGGTTTAGTTTTTTTTTAATTCTTTATTAAAGCAGGTTTTGGAGCGTTTTCTAAAGTTTCAATTTATAGAGCGGCATGCAGTAGTAATACGTTGTGCTTTAACAGAAATATTAACAACAGATATAATACCACAAAATAAAATTGGTATAGTGTGGTCAGTAAGATATATTAGTTTAGTCTGGTCAGTAAGATATATTATTTTAGTTTGGTCAGTAAGATATATTAGTATAGCGTGGTCAGTAAAGTATATTAGTATAACGTGGTCATTATAATACATTAATGTAGTGTGGTCAGTGAAACATGTTAGTATAGTGTGGCCAGTACAATACATTAGTATAGTGTGGTCAGTACAACCCATTAGTATAGTGTGGTCAGTGAAACATGGATATTGCACAAAATCATTTTACTGTTGATATATTTCACAAAGTAACTCTATAAATAAGTCGTCAATGTGATATTCAACACCTTCCGTAAAAAAAGAGTTACAAATAAATAAAATAATAATGATCACCTGTATCACACATGATTTTTTCAGTCCAGTTAAAAAAACAAGCAATTAAGCCTGTTCCATTCTGGACACAGGACGTGTTAGCGCATTTTCATGTTATGTATCAGTACGTTTGTTAGCTTTCAGTAAATATTTGTAAATTTTGGAAATGTTTATAAATTCAATTGTGTAACGCATATATCTGTAAAAAAATATTATAAAGACGTTTCTTTATATTTGAAAAAAAATTATTTTCTCTTAAATCTAACTACAAGTGGTTTGTGGTTACTGAAATAGGACTCATAATTGAAAACATTCGAAATTGTAGTCATTTAATCGTCCGAAAACTCCGTCAATTGTTGCATAGCTCTGATACTTTCGATTAAACTCAGAACACAAACTTACTATTTCATTTGATGAGTTTCTTAATAAATCTTGGTGAAACTACGTGCTGCAGTATTTCGCACCAAATGAATGGGTTATTGAACGTACAAGGTGTAGAATGGGGCTATATATATAATATATAAGCCCCTTAGGAGCCCTGAAGCCCGGCCCTCAGAGGTCCTATCGCAAAATGAACTTTTGATGTACACTTGGCAGGCCAAGACCTACAAAATGATATACACATCATGGGTCTAGGACTTATGGTTGCTGAGATATAGGGCGCTCCTTTGTTAATATAGCTTATATAGTAAAAAACGGTACTTTATAAGCCCCCTTTTACGGCCCTCAGAGGTCAGATCGCGAAATGAACTTTTGCTGCACACATGGCAGGCCAAGACCTACAAAATGATATATACATCATGGGTCTAGGACTTATGGTTGTTGAGATCTAGGGTGATGACAGACAGACAAAACGGGGACAATCTGACCAGATTCAGACTTCGTTGTAACCAGCCCCCGTAGCGTGAAAATTCTACAGGAGGGACCAGGCATTCTATAGCAGGGGCCAGGCAATAGCATGGGGGGGGGGGAAGATAATACATTTTACTAAGTAGAACCAATTAGCAGGGGGGCCAGACAAAACGCAGGGGGGGCCTACCCCCCCACCCGCACGCTACGGGCCTGGTTGTAACTATATTTATTATAGGGATATACATTTGTCTTTCAAAACTTTATATCTGAATAACATTTTAAGAAATGCTCGTCTCGTATTGTAGGCATTTTTTTGAATGAAGTGGCATTCATAAACAAGACATAGAGATCTCATAAACACCGGATGACATACATATGATACAGTTCCGTGATGACATACCGGATGACATACATATGATACAGTTCCGTGATGACACACCGGATGACATACATATGATACAGTTCCGTGATGACATACCGGATGACATACATATGATACAGTTCCGTGATGACACACCGGATGACATACATATGATACAGTTCCGTGATGACACACCGGATGACATACATATGATACAGTTCCGTGATGACATACCGGATGACATACATATGATACAGTTCCGTGATGACACACCGGATGACATACGTATGATACAGTTCCGTGATGACATACCGGATGACATGCGTATGATACAGTTCCGTGATGACATACCGGATGACATACATATGATACAGTTCCGTGATATTCGAACAAAAAAAAATGTCCTCTCAATGTAGGTAAAAAAATTTTTTTTAAATCTAATTCTAAACTCAGTGGTTCTAAAAGTATGGTTCGCAAACAATATTTAAGTGCGTGTGGCAAAATAAAAATTATAACAATAATAATTTTAATCCAGAATAGATCTAAGAGCATCGATTTCTCAGTTGAGCTACACAATTTAAAAGATTGAAATAAATTATGGCAAAAAAATTTTACTCCTCCAAATTTCTAACAAATATTTCGAACACCTTTAGATTTATTACATTTTAGTAAGTGAGTATTTTTTAAATTGTTTTCTTTTAAATATTTTTTATTTATAGGTAAGAAATGTGTATAGTTATTAGAATAGTACCATGGATATTAGAATAGTACCGTGGATATTAGAATAGTACCGTGGATATTAGAATAGTACCGTGGATATTATTAGAATAGTACCGTGGATATTATTAGAATAGTACTGTGGATATTATTAGAATAGTACCGTGGATATTAGAATATTACTGTGGATATTATTAGAATAGTACTGTGGATATTAGAATGGTACCGTGGATATTATTAGAATAGTACCGTGGATATTTTTAGAATAGTACTGTGGATATTTTTAGAATAGTACTGTGGATATTAGAATAGTACCGTGGATATTATTAGAATAGTACTGCGGATATTATTAGAACAGTACCGTGGATATTATGAGAATAAAACAGTGGATATTAATAAAATAAAAGCCTTTACAACATGCCCTTTCCTGTCCGTCAAGCATCAAACTATTTTCATATTTTTTTTTTAATTCGTAACTCATTAAACTTTCATTACAATAAAAAATCAAGTAACTCATTAAACTTTCATTAAAATAAAAAAAAAAATCAAGTTTCGGAATTTTTAAATCTTTTTTTTTTTTGGTCTTTAGATCCAAAGATACTCTCCGATGTCATTCAGTTTTGATGTCAAGTTGTTAGCACGAAATTAAATGTCATACGTCAACGAGAGGTGACAGTGACACTGAAGACAAAACGTTTCTTTTAACTTCAAGCGGGAAAACCAGTTTCAGCCAGACTGGAATGATGGAAACGGTCAATGGAAAATGGCTGCACATTTTTGTATTTTTTTATTTTTTTTTGTAAACTGTGGATTGTTTCTGAAGGTGACAGTCGTCGGTCGTCCATTGAATACATCCAATCAGTCGAAGCAGACGACATCGTTGTTCCGGATTAGCTGTTGCTATTGCCATTAGTTGTAACTAGCGTCTATCATACCCGGGTGTGCTGTGCCTATGGAGGCGCCAAAGAAACAAGTAGGGTGGGTGAGATTTGAGCCCATGACCTATAATGTGCTGATAGTGCTCACGACAAAAGAGCCACCACCAAGTCACCTTATTGTCTTGACATAGCACCTTTAGGCTATTGTTTTTTGTTTTTTTTTGTCAACTCTTCATTGGTGGGTTCATCAATCTTCAGGTTTATAAACTGATCTGTGTAGTGCAAACCTTCATTGGTGGGTTCACCAATCTTCACCTGCATGTTGATCAAGTTGTCATCAGCATTTTTCACTTAGTATTTGTGGTGCTGTGGTGGCGGGGGTGGGGTAGGGGAGATCCTTATTTAAAAAGAACCCTAAACCCTAATGAAATAAACTTCAAAGTGCCAATAAATCCTGATGGTGTTCAGAGAATCAACACGACACTTGTCTGTTTGTCCCTTCTTTTTATTTTCCTTTTCTAAATTTAATTTCCAGCTTTTGCAATTTAATTGAGCTCAGACACATGCTAGCGCTGGTCTCAGACACACACACAGAGGGAAGAGTTCAAACCCACACACATGCACCCCCTCCCCCTGCACCACCCTTTTCACCAGTACCTCAATCCCTCCATGGGGTTAGCCTCCGCCCTCAGCCACCACATCAACTCCTCTATCAGCTTTGAAATGAATCCCTGGGTCCATTGTGTCTTGCCATGTAGTTTCATCACTTCCGGTGGGCAGGGAATGGAGAGTGACGGGGAGGGGGAGGGGGTGGAGAGAGACAACAACGAAATAACAACAAAGCGTCCTTTTAATAATAAACGGTGAGGAGGGGGTGAGGGAGGGAACTGCCCGTGACATCGTGATGGAAGCGATCGAAGAGAATTTGGACCCGGGCTTCCATCACTTTCAGGCGCGGGCTTGCGCGCGCGCGCGCGTGTGTGTGTTTGTGTGTGAGCGCGCATTTTTTAGCTGTTGTTTTGTTGTTTTTTTCTGCGCGAGTAACCTGTGTGATTGAGATGTGGAAAAGGAAACCCCAATGCAAGTACAGTGAGCTGTGTTGGGAAGTAATTACATTTGTGTGTGTGTGTGTGTATGTGTGTGTGTGTGTGTTATTATGCAAGCGTGTCACCAACGTCGCCCCCCCCCCACTCCTTCTGGCTGTGGTCATATCGTGTGTGTTGTTTTCCCACTCTCTCTCTCTCTCTCACTCATTTATGACGAAGTTCCGGTCTGGCCTCTCTTTGGTCACAACGCCCCCCCCCCCTCTCTCTCCTCTCTATCTCCCCTCCCCCACAAAGAAGCAAGAAGCAAGGGAACTCTTCCAGCAAGCCGGTCCTGGAAAGATGCAAGAGAGTTTTCGTTAGACACTGGGTTTTTATATATGTGTGTGATCTGTGGGTTTTTTTTTCCCCTCTGTTCAGTGGTCGATTCTCTCAACTAGTTTATTTTTGGGTTTCTGTTCTTTTTTTATGTTCCATTCTTTTAAGTTTTTTTTTTCTTTACCACCCATCGTTTACTCATGGACAGAAAATTGAACTCGCAACATCAGGAGTCATTTCAGGGTGAGCAATTATTAATTATGCATTGTCCTTAATTAATTGTGTCATGATTAGAGTTCGAAAATTACGCGTAAGATTGGCGGGCGTAATTTACGCGTAAATTACGCGTAAGTTACGCGTAATTTACGCGTAAGTTACGCCAAAATTACGCATACCATTAATGCCCAATTACTTGAAAATGTATGTTCCTTTTGTTGCTCAAGCTCACTGATTGCTAATAGGTGTATTTATAATAATATTTTCAAAGGTTTTTACTTGTAATTTACCGGTCAAACTAATTTGCCCGTCGTCCGCATCGGCCACGTATTTCGTCGTGTACTGACTGCATCAGCGGCGGCCATCTTTGGCTGATTAATACCGTCTAATTCGGTCGACGCGGGGCGGGTGCAATGCGCCGCGAAATACGGCCACCGTGGGTGCCGAACTCAGCAAAAGACGTCGCACGCGATCGACGCTGGTGCAATACGCAGCGTAATACGGCCGACGCGATCGACGGAAGCACTATACACAGTAAAATGTTTTCTATACGATTCATGACATTTGGAACATATATAGATAATGTTTAAAAATTATTATTTTTTTTTTTTGATTTTTGGGTTTTATAACCTCCCCGTTTGGCTTGCGGCCGCTAGCCCTACAGCTCATGGCGGCATTGTGTACTTTATCGCAAATTTTTATGATTTTGTCTTATTTTTAACCAGACTTTGGTTTCCTTATTGAAAATATTTATTTTATTATGTTTACTGAAACGATATAAACAAACAATATACTGTGCGGTTTACGCTGTTTTACCAAACAATTACTTCCGATTTAGGCTTGTGGACGGATGTCGATGGTAATCACTGTAATTAATTAATCGCCACTGTTAACACAACAAATTGCGACAGAAACCATTAAAAATGGCCGTCAAATATGCATTTTTTAAATTACCGTAATTTACGCGTAATTTTCCAAAATTACGTTACCGTAAATTACGCGTAATTTACGGTAACTTACGCGTAACGTTACGCGACTTCGAACCCTAGTCATGATTGATGTTCATTATTGTTGTAATTATACATATGTATTAAAGTTTCTTGTTTTTAGTATGGATTATTTTTTTTGGTTCAGTATTTATCATTACTTGTACTTGTGTGTTACGTCGTATGTCCACTTGATAAATCGATGTTCTAGTGTAATTTAGTCCTGACTTGTTTTTTATAGTACAAATGTTTTGACCATGTTTTAACACTACGTATCCATGCCAGTGTATCTTTATATATATATATATATATATATATATATATATATATATTTCTCTCTCTCTCTCTCTCTCTCTCTCTGGAGCTACTCATTTATAAATAGGTAGAAATTTATTTCAGAAGGATAGATAAAAAGATAACCTGATAGATATGTTGATGTAGCGATAGACAGACTAATAATTGTATCAGAATGAAAAATATTTAGGATGCAAGATATATATATATATATATATATATATAATTTTTTTTAGTTAAACTTTTCCCTTACTAAAATTTTTGACATGGGAAACTGTTTTATTTTATTTAAGTTATTTGTAAAAAAAAATAATAATTCAGCTAAGTGCTAAAATTAAAGCAAATAGAATTTAATCCTTTTTGGCACGTCAGTTCGAGGGGCGTAGCGAGCTTAACTCGCGCTCGGGGCATAATACCTTTTTAGCGCCCCCCCCCCATTCAAAAAACATCTAATATTGTATGTAAATATACCATTTCGTCCCCCCCCCCTTCCCCCAATCAAAAACCATATAACATTATATTAAAATATACCATTTCGCGCCCCTTTTTGAGTAGGTCTGGGGCATGATGACTCCCCCTTTCCCCCCACTACGCCACTGGCCAGTACACTGTGTTTTGATGAGTACTAATATTTCTACTCATGTCATTCTTCCTGTAGTTTTTTTTTTTTTTGTTGATGTTCTAAATTTTTTTTACACGTACCAGGAGTTGTTTTGTTTTTTTTCGGTGTGCCAGATTTGGCACGCGTGCCTTGTATTTGCCGCCCCTGCACTACATAATCTTTAATACCTGTGAATTCCATTGATCCCATTTACAATTTCGGAACAGTTTTGTACAAGACAAAGAAAAAAAAAACCTGGACATCCTAAACCTGTAATTTAAAGCAGCTATCAGACTGTAAACATTTCTTACCCTCCTGACCGTTCCAACGACCGATTGTTTTTAATGGGGAAGGGGTGGAGGGGGGTATGTGAAGAGAAACTACACATCTGCCCCAGTATTGATTAATGAGTTTGATCAAGTATCGATCTTTGATACCGGTAACTCCGCCCCAATAGAAATTATTACACTAAGTAATCGATCGAGTTGTTTTTGTACATACAAGTGTCTTAAGTATCGATTCCTTGTGAGTCCGACAGTTTCCCGTGAGTCCGACAGTATACACACACACAAGGGTTGAGTTTCCCGTGAGTCCGACAGTACACACACAGGAGTTTAGTTTCCCGTGAGTCCGACAGTACACACACACAAGGGTTGAGTTTCCCGTGAGTCCGACAGTACACACACAGGGGTTTAGTTTCCCGTGAGTCCGACAGTGCACACACACACACACGGAGGTTTCGTTTCCCATGAGTACGACAGTACACACACACGGAGGTTTAGTTTTCCGTGAGTCCGACAGTACACACACAGGGGTTTAGTTTCCCGTGAGTCCGACAGTGCACACACACACACACACGGAGGTTTAGTTTCCCATGAGTACGACAGTACACACACACGGAGGTTTAGTTTTCCGTGAGTCCGACAGTACACACACGCGGAGGTTTAGTTTTCCGTGAGTCCGACAGTACACACACACGGAGGTTTAGTTTCCTGTGAGTCCGACAGTACACACACACGGAGGTTTAGTTTCCCGTGAGTCCGACAGTACACACACACGGATGTTTAGTTTCCCGTGAGTCCGACAGTACACACACACGGAGGTTTAGTTTTCCGTGAGTCCGACAGTACACACACACCGAGGTTTAGTTTCCTGTGAGTCCGACAGTACACACAAACAGGGGTTTAATTTCCCGTGAGTCCGACAGTACACACACACAGGGTTTTAGTTTCCCGTGAGTCCGACAGTACACACACACAGGAGTTTAGTTTCCCGTCAGTCCGACAGTAAACACACACAGAGGTTTAGTTTCCCGTAAGTCCGACAGTACTCACACACAGTGGTATAGTTTCACGCTAAGTGAAGCCAATGGATGAACCAGTATTGCCTGTTGCTGTACTCAGTACATCCAATCTATCCATCGGATGTGTTTATAATTGCCTCATTTTTGTAATATTTCTCGTGTATTAGTTACTAAGTGGCATTTGATCTCCAATGCTTCACTTTCTAGAATGTCTTCACCATCCAATAATTTCTAGGGAGCGACCGATATGCCTTTTTACCGATAGTTCGATACCGATATTTTCCCCCAGCATTTTTGCCGATACCGATATTTTGCTATTAGTGAAAGGGTGTCTTGCAGATGAACAAGATTAGAAGAACAAAAGATTTGAAAAGACAGACTGGAAAACCGAAGTCAGAAACACAAACCATGCCTGTATAATCTCAGAAATCTGCTTGTTTATTGTTTAAAATTAAACTTATAACAAACAATTTGTTGTTTTTACTTTTTACTTGTACACAAACAGAAAAGTAAGATAAAGTTGTAAATAATTAATGTCAAACTTAAAAAGTAAAAATGTATTAATTTTTTTATTGTAACTTCACTAACTTGTGAAAGTTGTGATGAAATTAAAATAATTTTCTTCGTTAATCTTTGTAATTTTTACTGAATTTACTTGTTAACAGATTTTTTTAAGAGTTTGAAAAATTAAAAACACTTAATTATATCAGTAAATCACTTCACTCAGGTGAACAGTTAACTGGAAGTCTGGAAGTAAACTTTAACTCTGTAAACCAAAACCAGTTTAGAGTTACTAGATTAGTGAAAAAAAAAACAATGTATCGGCAGCCAAAAAACGGCCGGTCCGATAGTTAACCCTTAGTGCCAATATCGGTCCGACTATCGGTCGCTCCCTACAAAAATCGGCCGATTCGATATTAACCGATAGTGCCAATATCGGTCCGATACCGATAGCGATCCGATTATCGGTCGCTCCCTAATAATTTCTAATATGCCATTTAAAAAAAAAATGAATTTCTTATAAGTTGTTCCTAGCTTCTGTCTGTCTGTCAACTCTCTCCTTCTATATGCATGTGTGTCTTTTACAATCAATCATATGACAGATTATAGACACACACTGCATTTTCGGAGTGCGACAAACTTAAAACTATAAATTACTTTTGAAATTACCTGTACATCTGCAAAAGAGGAAATATTATTTTTATAGTACATAATTTAATTCCAGGTAATAGACGTCCCTTCACTGCCTACACCACTATTTAATCCATTTAGTACTAAAGGTCAGCTTTTGTTGGTCAATTTCTTTTAGTGCCGCCCATCAGAAGTTGCTGCCTTGGGCGACCGCCTAGTGGTCAAAACAGCCCTGACCAGGGAATGATGTTAGCCGATTGAAAAGGTTCTTTATTTGGTTTATTGAGATTTTGTACTGCACCATTATTAATAGCTGCGTGTGGCGGTTAAATAATTCAATACAAAAGTACATGTACTCTCTGTCTCTTTCTCTGTCACTCTTTCTTTCCATCTCTTTCTCTCTTTCTCTCTCTCTCTCTCTCTCTCTCTCTCTCTCTCTCTGACTTCCTTTATAATCTCTCTGTGTTGAACAGTTCACCAATACTCTTGCAATATAAAAGATGTCTAGAAGTACAATACTCTGTGTCTCTTCCCATTCCCCTCCCCCCCCCCCCCCACATTGGAGACATTAGTACAGATCTTCGTCTCCACTTCAAGGATTTTTTACAGTACATCTGTCTCCCCCCCCCCCCAGTATATGTACCCACCCCCCCACCACGATGTCCCTGTTTTTTACTCATTCTTTCTCTCTTATTTAAAAGCCTCATAAACAAAACAGCTGAACTCTTTTTGCAGGCAAAAAAAAAATGACTAGGCAATTTACTCCAACATTATTAACACACAAACTGATGACGTGATTTGTCGACACACAAATATCTCAAAATGCAAACACTCTGTTTCCTGTCCTCGTGTGTGGCATTCAAGTACCACGTCATTTTGAAGTCCCAGCGGTTTGGGTTCGATACCCTCCACTGACACAAGCATTTTGGCTGATGATACACGTGGCTGATGATACACGTGGCTGATGATACACGTGGCTAATGATACATGTGGGTCACGATACATGTGGCTGATGATACACGTGGCTGATGATACACGAAGCTGATGATACATGTGGCTGATGATACATGTGGCTGATGATACATGTGGCTGATGATACTTGTGGCTGATGATACATGTGGCTGATGATACACGAGGCTGATGATACACGTTGCAGGTGATACATGTGGCTGATGACAGTTGCTAGATAGTTACTGTCAGTTTATCCCATTGGGTTTCCAGTATTCATTCTCGCTCTCTTTAATTCCTTTTAGTTCCTTCTTGTTGTCTTATTCATCAGATTTGTTGTTATATTTTTTTTTAATTTAACAATGTCTGTCTATTTTAATTTTTTTTTCTTAAATCTCAATGGAAAAAACAATTAACCGAGAATAACATTTGGTTACGCCAGAGTGAACACACTAATTGATAGTCCATTAAATAGTTCCAGTTTCTGAACACGTGTTTCATTTAAGTCATGACGTCATTCTCTGAGGCTGACGTTGAAAACAAAAACCATCAAAAAGTTATACAGTAAAAAAAATGTAGCCTTTGACCTTTTCGCGCACAATATGTGGTGTTTCATTTTCAAGATTTTAATCTTTAATTAAAATAATCTATATAAATAATGGCGGTGTGAGTTCTGCGTTAAATCGAAAGTAAAGAATCAATACAACAGTATTCCAGTTTAAAATCGTCAAACGTAAACAATAGTAATAAAAATCATGAAAAAATCGGATCTGTCCGAAACCAAAAAAATAACCTAGCCTACTTATCAAACCTAAGGGGATATAACTCTATGCAAAGGTTTTTTGCAGGGTACAGCTAGTGAAATTATATTCAAGAATTATGCCACTAAAAAATATAAAACTCCAAAAATATTTTGAAAAGGTGAAACAAAACAAAAAATAACAGTATATTAGGGGGAAAAAAAGAACTGGCTGAACTACTCCAGATTTTATTTTTTCAATTATGTTTCTATGTTATTGAGCTCATAATAATAATTCCCTTTCATGTTTTTATTTTGTTTTCTCGGAAATCTAATGAACTGTCGAGTTCCTTGCAAGAGACTTTTGATTAATCTAGGGGGTCAAGGAAGAGAGTGTGTGTGTGGGGGGGGCGAAGGGAGGGGGGAGACAAAAACACTTGTAGGGCGGCTTTTTTTGTAAACACGCGTTCCAAAGGGGAGAGAAATAATTTATCGTTGTGTCATACTAATCCAAGTGTTTGGGAAGATATTGATAACAGTACTCTCCAACCCCCCCCCCCCCCCCGCATTCCCCTCTCTCCTCTCAAACATCCATTCAATGAATGCTACAATAACACGTTCGAAGCTCCGAGTGGCGTAGGTCGTGCACAGAATGTATAGCTCTCGCTGATTCTTCCAGATTGTTCGTCCTGTACAGTGTCGTCTGCTCCCCATCTTGTTTTCAACGAATGGCTTCGCGCGGGAAAAGATTTTTCAAAAGATATTGGTTGTGCGCAACTTTGAACGGAAATTAAAAATGTGCTTGCGCGTGTGTGTGTTTGTGTGTGTGCGTGCGTGTGTTTGCGTGCGTGTGTGTGTGCGCGTGTGTGTGGGTGTGTGCGTGTGTGTGTTCGTTTGTGTTTGTGCGTGTGTGTGTGCGTGCGTGCGTGTATGTGTGTGCGTGCGCGTGTGTGTGTTTATGTGTGTGCGCGCGTGTGTGTGGGTGTGTGCGTTTGGGGATGATGGTGGTGGCTGCGGTTGTGAGCTCGATCAACGTGGCGTGGGTTTCGGGTTTGAATCCGACGAGTGACCCAAACATGAACCATCCAGTTACCCGGTGACGTAATTACTGAGAGAGGTTTTGCGGCCAGAGAAGTTTCGGCAGTAGTACTTTTGTACTATTTCTTTTTCCAAGACAGTGCAGCGACTTCTTAAATATTCTTCTACGGCCATAAAACGTCACATCAAGTAGATTCTCGACTATCCGGTCTGATTCGGCAAAAGTAAATACTGCATGAACTCAAATCCGGATATACCGGTTCTCTGCATCACCTTTCTTAAATTAAAAAAAAAAAACAATATAATTTCTAATTAATAAGACTAGGTTGATTATTTAAAAAATCATTCCTAAAAAAAAAAGGTGACATATTTTTTTCCACCCCAGTAAAATTTTCCTTTCATTGTTGTATATTTCATCTATGTTGGCGATAGTGACAAATGAAAGCAATAAAAGATGAGTTCATTGAACACCTAAAACTTCTATTCCTTGAAATTCGAATAAGACCATTTATCTAGTTGTGTAAGTGGGTGTTAGTTTCGCCAGGGGAGCACTCTTAATGACGCTTCCCCCTACACACACACACACACACACACACACACACACACACACCTTTCCGCGTCCAGAGCAGAGGTGTGCGGATCTTGAAATTTAGCGTCCGCGACCGTCCGCGGATTTCTATCGATGATCCGCGTCCGCAGAATCTTACAACATTGGTCCGCAGTCAGTCCGCTCGTCCGCATTGCTGAAATTTACGATTTAAAAAAAAAAAATTTTTGTAGATGTTTTAACATTAATGTTATCATCCCTGTTTAACATCCCTCCCTGTTTTTTATTCTTCAAAAAGCCACTTTTATTTATTGATTTATTTTCAGGTTCAATGGCAAAAGTTTACCAATAAGTAAAGTTTCTATTAAAACTAAATTATTAGAGGCAAGGGCGTGAGGATCCGCGTCAGTCCGCGAGTCCGCAACTTAACCATACGAAGCGTCCGCTGTCAGTCCGTGGATTCGGAAAAGTCTGCGGATCTGCATCCGCTGTCCGCTCATCTCTGGTCCTGAGTACAACCCCCCCCCCTTCTCAACCTGACACACTTTGCTGACAAGCAAAGTAAAAGCCCTTCCTGAATAATATGACCCCCCCCCCCTTTCCCTCTGTATACGATACCGCTTGGATCTCAAATGGCAGATCGAAGCAATCTACTCAAATATTTCATTATAATTATCTCTTGCAATCTTACCTCTGTTTTTAATTCTTTCGTCGGGAGTTAACGTATCCTGGACATAAATCAATGGAGTTTTCGTCCCTGGAAAATCAA
The DNA here is from genome assembly GCA_021962125.1 of Bulinus truncatus. Taxonomy (NCBI): domain Eukaryota; kingdom Metazoa; phylum Mollusca; class Gastropoda; family Planorbidae; genus Bulinus; species Bulinus truncatus. The sequence continues at coordinate 3,630,674 of JAGDYQ010000091.1, read as the reverse complement.
CTAGTCCGAGTTAAGAATTGTTTCTCTGTGTCCGTCCGTGTGTGTGTGTCCGTCCGTGTGTGTGTGTCCGTCCGTGTGTGTGTGTCCGTCCGTGTGTGAGACTGTATTTGTCACATTATGACTTCTGGTGTCTGTCACTGGTGTCTGTTGAAACCGGACACCTCTCGATTCAATGTCCAGATGCCTGTCCACCTTGCCCTGCCAGATGTCCAGGTCTCACATTAGTAGATTAAAAGTTAAACAGCACAATCTATAAAACTCCGTTGTAGTGGACGCTAGACAGTGTGGAATAGAAATATTTCAACAGCCACTGATCAGAAGATAATTTTAGATTTCAAAACAAACAAGATTTTTCTTTCTTTCAGGTTATCTATGACAGAAAGGAACAAACAAAAAAAGGGGGTCCATTAAAATTTTTATTGAAAATTGTATTTCTTTTTTTTTATTTCATTCCACAATTTATTTTAGTTGCTCTGGAAGGAACTTTGAAATGTCTGTGTGCTCGCATTATAACGGCATATGGGCATAATTATTTAAATATTTGCGCGCTGTGTTGTTGTTGTTGTTGTGTGTGCGTATGTGCTCGTCGGGCTTTGTGCGCATGCGCACAATTTAGAAGGTAACTGGGAATGATATTTGGTGGCGGCTTTTGGTTGTGAGCTCAATCAACGTGGTGTGGGTTTCTGGTTTGAATCCGAAGAGTGTACCACTGTGCAATGAGACGACGCGAAGCGAACCAAGCCTGAACTACCCGCTGACCTAATTTGTGAGGGAGGTGTGTTTCTATACATTTAAAATAAAAGACTAACATACAGACAGACAGACAGACAGACAGATAGATAGATAGATAGATAGATAGATAGATAGATAGATAGATAGATAGATAGATAGATAGATAGATAGATAGATAGATAGATAGATAGATAGATAGATAGATAAACAATTCAAACAATAAACCTCTCAGCACCACTAGACACACACCCCCCAGTCTCTATAAATAAGGGCCTACTACGTTCTATTTTTATCTCCGTGGAACTCTTGTCTGTCACCCAGCAACCGTACCGGTGACGTCACATCCAAGTATGTGACTGTGTGTGCTTGCGTGAGATGGTGGGCGGCTTTTTCCCAATGAACATAATCTAAAAATAGAAAGCTGTTGGGAATCCGGATTAGGTTAAGTCCTCCTGACATTTAGCGCACAACACCATATCGATTGGGGGCGCGCGGGGGGGGGGGGGGGGGGGCAATACTTTATTGGGGGTGTAACAAGTGCACAGCTTCGATTTCTATTAGAGATTGAGCCGCACTGGGGGCGGGGGGTGAGGGGGAAGTATAGGTGCCGTAATGGGGCTATGAGGATTTACGATTTGGGGGTGGTGGGGAGGATGAAACTGCCCATCGTCTTAATCGAGAAGATAATTTAAACCGACCAAAAAAAAAAGTCTACATTGACAAAATGTCTAAAATTGATAGATTAGTCGGCACAATGTATAAATCGACAAAATGAATCAATACAATGTTAAATCAAACAAAATATTTTTGAGTCAACCATAAGTCGACAAAAGGTGGCACAGGGATCGAACCTGTGTTATCACCCTTGTGATCGCCGCCATTGTAATCGCCGTCATTGTAATCGCCATTCAAAGTTCTGCGGCTATCATCGTTGTTTGACAGGGTGAACATTCAAGCCATCTATGTAAATAACTTAGAGGGGTGGAGGTTGGTGAGTAGAAGCTAAATATTTGTCTCCCTCCATTGCAGACACTTGAATGACACTGGGATGAACGAATCGAATTTATTTTTTTAATTTTTCACTGTTTTATTATTGCTATTATTATTATTATGGCGCCATTTGTTATTTCTCAACTATTTTAGTGGGAGTTCGGAAAAAAACCGGTTTGCGCAATCTCTGACGTCATCGCCCGTTGCTTCTAAATGACGCATGATCATCTCTCCCTCCCCATCACCCACACACACACACCCCGCCTACTCATTTCATATTCCCCCGGATAATGTTCGTTGTGTAAACCGGAAATCACCCCTCGGTGATCTGCTGATCGTCTCGTCCTCTTCTTCACCCATGACCTGAAAATAAATAACACTTTAACATGGAGACAACAACGCTAAAACTGGCGTGGGAGGTGTCATTGTTTTTTTTCTTTTCTTTTAAACAAAATATTCCAATGTTGATGTCTTTTTTTTTTCGACTTCATCTATTTTTAGAAATAGCCGACCTAAAAAAAAAAAAGGATAACTCCTGCATTGACTAGGAGGATATCAGATTATCTCCTCTTTGCGCCATTTATTGTTCTCTGTTTGGTAACGCATGCCAGTTTATTGCCTTGTTTACTGTTGGCCTTTCCCCATAATGTGATTCCGACTCAGCTGGATATGTACTGGACCACTGTCTGGTCATGTCCTTGCTCTAGATAATATCCTTGGTTAAAAAAATTAAACTGTAAGCTGACAGCCACAACTAAATAAGAATAAATGAGATCTTAAATACATGTAATGACCTTTACCGGTTGATTTTTTGTGTGAAAATACGTCACAAGCATTTCTATTCCTTTATTTCATCTATGTCTTTATTTTATCTGTGCCTTTATTTCTCTATTCCTTCATTTCCTCTATTCCTTCATTTCTTCTATTTCTTCATTTCATCTATTCCTTCATTTCCTCTATTCCTTCATTTCTTCTATTCCTTCATTTACTCTATTCCTTCATTTCCTCTATTCCTTCATTTCCTCTATTCCTTCATTTCATCTATTCCTTCATTTCCTCTATTCCTTCATTTCCTCTATTCCTTCATTTCATCTATTCCTTCATTTCATCTATTCCTTCATTTCCTCTATTTCTTCATTTCATCTATTCCTCCATTTCCTCTATTCCTTCATTTCCTCTATTCCTTCATTTCATCTATTCCTCTATTCCTAATCTGAATGTGTCTGTCTCAATCTAATGACCATATAGCCTCTGGTGATGTCAAATGATCATCGTCCTGCTTAGTCACTGTACTGCTTAGTACGTTACTGTACTGCTAAACCACTGTACTGCCAAGTTACTGTACTGCTAGCTAAGTCACCGCACTGATAAGTCACAGTACTACAAAGTCACTAAACTGCTAATTCACAGTACTGCGAAGTCGCTGTACTGCTAAGTCACTGTACCGCTATGTCATAGTACTACAAAGTCACTGATCTGTTAAGTCAATGTACTGCTAAGTCACTGTATTGCTAGCTAAGTCACTGCACTGCAATGTCAATGAACAGCTATGTCACTGAACTATCAAGTCACTGTACTGCTAAGTCTCTGTACCGTTTAAGTCACTGAACTGCTTAGTCTCTGTACTGCTTAGCCACTGTACTTCTATGTCACTGCACTGAGAAGTCACTGAGCAGCTAAGTCACTGTACTGCTTAGTAAGTCTCTGTACCGCTTAGTCACTGAACTGCAAAGTCACAGCACTGCTTAGTCACTGTACTGCTTAGTCACTGAACTGCAAAGTCACAGCACTGCTTAGTCACTGAACTGCAAAGTCACAGCACTGCTTAGTCACTGAACTGCAAAGTCACAGCACTGCTTAGTCACTGAACTGCAAAGTCACAGCACTGCTTAGTCACTGAACTGCAAAGTCACAGCACTGCTTAGTCACTGAACAGCTATGTCACTGAACTACCAAGTCACTGTACTGCTAAGTCTCTGTACTGCTAAATTACTGACAGTAGGCACACTAAATGAGCCAGGGTACATATGACATATGTATGCTTATTAAACACGTTATTCTGCGATCTACGCAAACTAGTATGGTTTAAGTTGCCTTAGTTTATCGAGGGCCATCGGGGTTTATGAATTCATCTTGTTTCTGTCACCACGATATATAATGGGGTTTGAGTGGTTAGCACAACGTCCAGCAGCCTTTACTTGCCCCAACTTAATTCAGGTTAGTCCATTTAAGACTTGGGTGGACTTGGTGAACTTTTGAAACAATTTTTCACCAGGACCTGAAACAAATTCCATTGGTTCTCACCGAGTATCGAACCCGAGGTTTTCAGGTCATCCCGTGTACATCACTCCACATTTCCCTGTTTTCTATTCATCATAAAGCCACAGCATGTTTATATATGTTTCACGCAATGTAAAATTGTGATAAATATAACGAAGTAAAAAGTAAAGTTCCCTTAGCCTAACTGGGCCATCGGGGCAGATGAAGTGTAGAATTCATCTGTTTCTATAACCTTGGCATATGAAGGGATTGTGTGGTTAGCACAACGCCCAGCCGCCTTTACTTCCCCAACTTAAGTCAGGTACCCATTTAAATACCCATTTAAAGCTAGGTGGACTTGTGGGATGACTTCGCACCCAATTTCACCCGGAAAAATTCCTTGGGAATCACCGAGGATCAAACCCAGGACTCTCAGGTCGACAGTCGAGTATCTACACCACTCGGCCATCCATCCCACCTTAACGAAGTAAGAGAAATAAAAAAAACAAAAAACATAGAAATACCAAAAGAAAACATGATAAAAAGTTTGGTTTTTTCCCAAGAAAAGAAACAAACTAAAATAACAATTTTACTCAGGCGTGTGGTTATAATCACTTAGACTCGTCCTGTTCTAAAAATCATTCAAAGAACTCCCTGCGCAAAATCAAAGAAATCTGCTTTTATGTGTTAATAAAAAATAAAAGTGAAATATTGATCCAGAAAATAATCCATATGCTACTTTTTATTTCAAACGTAACTTCTTTCTTTAAAGAATAAAAGCCAAAAAAAAGTAATAAAGAGAAATTGACAACCATTGTTAGTTTAACATTTGAAATGTATATATATATATATATATATATATATATATATATATATATATATATATATATATATATATACTAGTTGGTAGGTACTGGCTTTGCCCGGGCTTAAAATAAGGTTTTCTGTTTACCTTCTGTTTTCTCCCTACCCCCTCTCCCTTCCTCTTCTCTCTCTCTCCCCTCCCTCCCTCTCCCTCCCTTCTTTCTCCCTCCCTCTCTCAAATCTCTCTCCGTCCCTCTCCCATCTCCCCCTCTCCGCCCCTCTCTCCCCGTCCATCCTCCCTCCCTCCTCCTTCCCCTCTCTCTTCTCCTCCCCCCATTCCCTCCCATTTCTTTATCTCTTCCCCTCCCATTTCTCCCATCCTCTCCCTCTCTTCCCCTCCCCCTCTCCCTCCCTAACCCCTCTCCCCCACCTTTCTCCCCTCTCCTCCCCTTCCACCTCTCTCTCTCTCTCCCTCCCCCTCTCCCCCTTCTTCCCTCCCTCCCTCATTCCCTCTCTCTCGCCTCCCTGCCCCCTCACTTTTTATCTCTCTCCCTCCCTCTCTCTCCCTCTCTCCCTCCCTCTCTCCCTCCCTACACCCTCTTCCCCCTCCCTTCCTTTCTCTTCTGCCTCTCCCTGCGCCTACTGCCCTGCTCCCTCTCCCCCTACTCCCTCTCCCATCTCCCTCTCTCCCTTCCTTTTCCCCCTGTCCACCCCCTCCCTCCTCTCTCCCCCTCCCGCCCTCCCTCCTCCTACCCCTCCTTCTCTCTCCCCCTGCCCCCCTCTCTCTCTCTCTCTCTCCTATATATATATATATATACTTATTACTATGGTTTCACACTTCTTCTCAAAATCCTTCTTCATTCCTTTTACCTTCCTCAAACTGTACACACCAGAGAGCATGAAAAAACATCAACAATTCTTGCATCACAAAGGCACAATACAGCACCAGCGCGCAAGTTCTATTCGATCATAGGGAAATGACGTCACAGAGGAATTTTATTTATGGCGCCGTCGAGATTACTTTTTTAATATAGTAAAATACTAAAATAAAAATAATAATTACAATTAAACCGTTCACCCATCGAGATGAAACGAAACCTGTCCTATAACCTTCCCCATGTAATTATGTGTATGTGTAACAAATTTCACGTTATTTGTTTGTCTGGATCTTGAGTTATAAGGGAACAGACAGACAGACAACGAATGCGTCTTATAAGTATATATATATATATATATATATATATATATATATATATATTTAATTCACTCCTATATCAGTATATGCACTGCAAATGATGACGTCATTACAGTTTTGTTTTCTTCTGTGTCTTCAGAGAAAAAACCATACTCTCGTTCACCATAGCTCTAAATATAGCATACATATATATATATATATATATATTTTAATTGAATTAAGTTGGTTTTTTTTATTTGTTTGCGTAGGAGAGTCGTAAATTGTGTTTATATTTGACCATGTCAATAGCTGACAAAGTCAATATACTTTCAGAAATTACTTTTATTGAACGAATCACTCTCTGAACATTGCCACGTGACATTTACTTTGGTTTCTTTCCTTTGGTTTCCTGGGGAAAACAGTCGGTTTCTGTTTTGAATTAAAACTTTTGTTCACAAGGCTAGTTTATAAGTCCAACCAATGGGAAAACACGATGCTGTTTAACTCAAGACTTGGCCCCTTTAATCCATACGCTTTTATCAGATGCACTAGTCGGCTATTCCATATGTAGTCATATAAACAATGTCGAGGCTGTAATATGTTAGTAGGTAAACAATTGTCGTTTAAATGCAATAAACTCTTTAAGTAAAAAAAAAAAAGGAAAAAAAAAACAATGAATAGGGGGATTGAAGGGGGGGGGGAGTGACATTCGATATAACGAACGACTACATAAAAAGGAAGTGTACCGGAACCAATGGCCACGAAATGACCTTTCTTAAGTACACAGTTTTTGTTGTTTTTTAAGTCGATATAATTTGGTGACAGTTTGGTGCTTCATTCAATGCAGTTCAGCCGTGGTTCTTAAAAGTGCAAGTCGCGAGCAGAGTGGAACTTTATCGCCAAAATTTTAATAATTATTTCATAGACTTTAACTTCAAATGATTGTTACTTTACTTTCGTATACCCCCCCCCCTTTTTTTTATCCTCTTCAAGGATTGGGGGGGGGGGGGTCGATAAAGTCGAACCGATCTCTATGTGAGCCATGAATCGCAAAAAGTTTAAGAACCACTGCACCGCAGTAATGCATACAGCAGATTAACAACAAATAGTTGGCATTCATCGGTCAGTCGCAGTACCATGTATATTGAACGAGAATATGATAATGATCCCAGGGCTGTATATACACAGAACTCGCTAATGAACTCTGGGATAAAAAGAAAACAAAACAAAAACAAACAAAAAATAGAGAGAGGAAAATGGATCTCAGTGAGTTGGAAGGAAACAGACATGAGCTGCCTGACCCAAATACAGACCAGACTGAAGTCTTACGGCGACAGATGACGGGATTCTCGATACATCAACCGGGTTGACTGGTTTAAAAGTAAAAAAAAAACGGTTTAGTTTGTGGCTGTCAATCAAGAAATATTTGGGAGGGGTGGGTGTAAAAAGAGGGGAAGGGGGTATCGACACTTTATTTTTTTTGTAGAAGTTCTTCTATTATAAACAAGGGAGGTAAATCATTCATCTGACATATGTATTGACGAGCAACTTATTTAGAGAGTATAGTGTACAGGGTTAAAAATAAAAGATGACCTTAATCAAGGAAAGAGGTAACGAGAGTATGATATTTTCTCTGAAGAGACAGAGAGAAATAAAAAAAACAGTCATGGTGCCATCATTTGCAGTGGTTATAGGAGTAAATTCCTAAATACTTGTTTAAGCTGGCAGTCACAGGCTCGCTGCGAAGAGGAGACAACTGGAAAAAAACGTATCATTGGAGGGTGAGAGGCTGTAAATTGGGCCCGATCGCTTTTTCAATGTTTGCGATGACAGCAGTTTCATGAAGATGCCACTTCTCCCAACCAAAGTATCAAAGATTGTAAGCGGACCGGAAGTAATTGAAGACTTCCAAGCGACGACCTTGGGAAGCAGCTGACGTGTTTGCCCGGATGTTACGGGGGAGGGGAGGGGGGTATTTTTGTTATGGTGCTGTTTTTTTTAATAAATAATTTAAAAGGGAAAATTAAATTAGTGTCTATAAATATATAAATATCCCTCATGTCTTCCGTTTCTGTCTTATGTTTAGTTTCCATCGTTTGGTTTTTTATCTCTTTGAACACAATAAATACATTGTTTATGTTTTTTTCTTTTTTGTTTTCTTTTTTTCTTTTAATTAAAACAAACCGCTCACGACGAAATCAAAACGGTACAAACATGTTGGCTACATTAAAAAAAAAACGGTTTTTAAGATTTTGTTCTATTAGGCCAGCCTTTGTTCTATTTGGCCATCTTTTATCCTATTTGGCCAGCTTTTGTCCTAATTGGCCAGCTTTTATCCTAATTGGCCAGCTTTTGTCCTATTTGGCCGACCTTTTTTTTTTCATGAATATTCTATCTTCACATCTATTATTTCCACAACATGATTTGTCTTGCGCAAAGATAAAAATGATCCGGATCTTAATATATGCCTCGAGAGACACAGAGTCAGAATCTTTATGATGAGTTGATTTCACAATTTGTACCTTCTGATGGATGCTTCCATTTAACAGGAATGAAATTATTTTATAGGGCAGTGTTGTTGATTTCCTCCCCTGCGATTTCCAAAGATTGTTAAAACATATCTTTTTTTTTTTCAATTATTTACAAGTTGCCATGTATGATATATGGGTATGTGTAAGATGCAATATGTTTATATTAAGATCTTCTATTTATTTTAAAGCCCGGGGGAGGGGGGTTCTGCCAGGTAGCGCTAAATGGTGGTGGATCATCTCCGTGTTTTTGTTTATCACGATATCTGATTGATCAATTACAGTTTTCGTGTATGTTTTTGGACCATGCTGTGAATGAGACGGGCTGTTTATGAGACAGGCTATTTATGAGACAGGCTGTTTATGAGACAGGCTGTTTATGAGACAGGCTGTTTATGAGACATGCTGTTTATGAGACAGGCTGTTTATGAGAGATGCTGCTTATGAGACCGGCTGTTTATGAGACAGGCTGTTTATGAGAGAGGCTGCTTATGAGACCGGCTGTTTATGAGACAGGGTGTTTATAAGAGAGGCTGCTTATGAGAGAGGCTGCTTATGAGACAGGCTGTTTATGAGACAGGCTGCTTATGAGACAGGATGTTCAGACACATACTTTGTAGAAGTTCTTGTATCACATAAAGTGTGCCTTCCGGGGCCGTCTTATGATCGACGTCGGGCCCTAGACATACAAGGTACTTCACTATACTCACATCATCAAAAGTAATATTCATACAAGCAGAGGCGTAGTGAGGGGTGGGCAAGGGGACATTATGCCACGGGCGCTACTCATAAAGGGGCGCAAAATGGTATATTTTACATATAAAATTATATGGTTTTCTAATGGTGAAGGGGCGCTAAAAAGGTATTTAAAAAGTATTGTTTCCCGGGCGCGAGTTTAAGCTGGCTACGGCACTGCATACAATATACTTCACTCAACTTCACATCATCAAAGGTAAATATTCATTAAATAAAAAGCTTCAAAGTGAAATGAGCCAAGATTCACTTAAATTACTTTCTCACCATACAGACACAAATGACTTGTTTTCAAATATCCAGGCTTATGCACAGTCGAATTAACTTTAAATACGAAAATTGATTGAGAGCGACTCATGCACCAGACGACACCAGACGACACCAAGCAGTTATTGACGCATGTCAGGGGCCGGATACTCTTCAACAAAATGACGTCATCCATAAAGCAGACGTTGGTTTGCTGGTTGAAATATTTCGATGAAAGTAATTGGTCGGATTAAATCAAACGGATATTGATAAATAATCGGTCGTCTGCATGATCAATTGGGGGGGGGGTTCGTTCAGCCGTATAATAGGTGGGGATAAATATGACTGACGTAATACTGCTGAACTAATGTGAACGATCTAATTCGACTGAACTATTATGAACGAACTAATTTGACTGACCTAATATGACTGGGCTAATATGACTGAACTAACATGACTGTCGCACTAGGACTGAACAAATATGACTGAACTAATTGACTGGCCTAATACGACTGACCTAATACGACAGGGCTATTTGTGGTCGTATACATCTATCGGACGTGTGCCATTAGTTGTTTTCCCATCAAGCACGAAGATAATGTTTTTTCAAATAAAATTCTGCGTGAGTATTTAAAAACAAACTTTTACCCAAATAATCACTAGGCGTCCATTTCAAAAATGTACATTAGTTATATCTTTCTCAAAGCTCATATAACAATGTTCACCGAACACATTTATCGTAAGCAAAGATATGTAACTAATAAATAAATGAACAAATACTTTTTTAAAGATGCTATACCCCCCCATTTACTGACGCCTATTTCAGATCCATTGAGACTTGAGATCAATCAGTCTAATTATAGAAAATACAAGAACTTTTAAGTCATTTTTTTTTTATGATAACTAAATAGCGTAAAAACGAGCCTAAACTCTTAATGTATAGATAGATAGATAGAGTGAAAGATAGATAGATAGATAGATAGATAGACAGACAGACAGACAGACAGACAGACAGACAGACAGACAGACAGACAGATAGATAGATAGATAGATAGATAGATAGATAGATAGATAGATAGATAGATAGATAGATAGATAGATAGATAGATAGATAGATAGATAGATAGATAGGTAGATAGGTAGATAGGTAGATAGATAGATAGATAGATAGATAGATAGATAGATAGATAGATAGATAGATAGATAGATAGATAGATAGATAGATAGATAGATAGATAGATAGATAGATAGATAGATAGATAGATAGATAGATAGATAGATAGATAGATAGATAGATAGATAATGGTTTGTTTCAACAATTATGATACTTGATGTGATAATATTGTGTGCCATTATCGTTATTCTTACGTTATACATTTCTATCGTGTGTGTGTATATGTGTGTGTATGTGTGTGTATGTGTGTGTATGTGCATGCGTGTGTGTATGTGTGAGTATGTGTGTTTGCGTTGTGTGTGTGTGTGATCATTGTCGATCTGTTCGTGAATCTTCCAAACTGTGATCTCAAACGATGAGATCCTTTGAAATTACTCTTAATGGAATTTTAAATTCTCTTGGACTTAACAGTGAATTTTCTTGAGATTTTCCCCCACGACCCAGGGGTTATCTCCGCCTTCCATTAAGCTGGCCTTTATCAGAACAGTCATGAGAATGTCAAAGATGGCGCCACTTGCATTGAAACTTCTGTATGGTCCAATGACCTGACATCCGGGGGCTAGTCTTACAGATAGATAAAACTAGGCTACTGCATAAGGGCCCTACAGCATAAGGGCACCCACTACTTAAGGGCCCCCAGTGAATAAGGACCCTCACTGAAAGGGGCCCCACTAACTAAGGGCCATCAGGGAATTAGGACCCTCACTGACTAAGGGGCCCCCCACTAATTAAGAGCACGCACTACCTAAGGGCCCTAAATGAATAAGGACCATCACTGACTAAAGGGCCCCTAGTGATAAAAGACCCCACACAACCTAAGGGCCCCCAATGAATAAGGGCCCACTGACTAATGGCCCTCTTCAAGTATTATTTATTATCAGGTATTACGCTTTAGGAGCCCGAACAGGTGTTTTTGCCCAAAGTCTCTGCCTAAGAACCACAAAAAACCTAAAATCGGGTTTGTTGACGTCATTCACTATGTATCATTTCCTTACTTTGAAAAAACCTAGACAATAAGTATAACAATACAGACAATAATTATAACAACACAGACAATAATTATAACAACACAGACAATAAGTATAACAACACAGACAATAATTATAACAACACAGACAATAATTATAACAACACAGACAATAAGTACAACAACACAGACAATAATTATAACAACACAGACAATAATTATAACAATACAGACAATAAGTACAACAACACAGACAATGATTATAACAACACAGACAATAATTATAACAACACAGACAATAATTATAACAACATAGACAATAACTCAGACAATAATTATAACAACACAGACGAAAATAGAAGAAACCAACAAGCAGCACATTTCATGACTGAAGACCCCCGGGGAAGGCTGTCAACTGAACAGTTTCCCCGCCGCCTCCTCCGCCGCCGCTCCTTGTCATGATCGGGAACCAAAATATATGGGCTCTGAATGACGTCATCACTCGACAACCACTCCATAAATAATGACGGAGAGTAGCTGATAGGTTAGTGAGATGGAGTGGTACGACTGTGGTCAGGAAGGGTGGTGGTAGGGGGGGGGGAGGGAGGGAGGGAGGAGGTGGAAAGGGAAATAGATTGAACAACCTAGGATGGAAAAACCTTGATGGACTGATTTGTCTCAGTACACGGACAGGACTCACATTCCCCTCCCCCTCCACACACACACACACACACCAATATCCCTTCACCCAGGTTTAGGTATTCGTAATGTTCTGTTTATGAATCAGGTTTGCTTGTGCTCATCAATCGAGTCCCCAACCCCCTCCCCCCTCTTTCCATCCACCCCCCATCCCCCTGCTGGAAAAGAAAGAAAGAGATAGGGTTGGGGGGGGGGGTCGAATAATTGGTGGTGAGAGTCGGGTGGGGGGGAAGGAGTTCAATACGGTATCACCTCCTCTCGTAGTTGTACTTCCTGTCCCAAGCCAAACAAGTAAACAGACTCTCTGACACACTAGAAGGCACACACCCTCTCCCCAACCCTCCCTCCCCGGGCAGTGAAAGAAGGACGTTCAGATCACGTGACAATGAAGAATCGTCTGCTAACAATGGCCGAAATCCGGAATGGGGTATTACTGAGAGTTATGTCAGCGGTGATTGTTACTCGTTGTTTGTTCATTCTGTAGCACGGTGCCAGAGAATCGTTTCTATGCATCTCTGTAGGTTTCAGGCAATAATTTGCCCTGTTTTCCTTTTCTATTGTCTCTTAAATTCCAATGTCCAGAGTACCTCTGAATCCTCCAGTCTAAACATTAGCATTGTATAACGTTAACTTTAATTCAAATGAACATGAGTTATTGTATCATATTAACATGGTATCACTTTTTTTCTGACTTTATCACGATACAACACGATATTGAATCACGCTGCAATTGTAATCACATTATCATCGTATCACCTTATCATTGTGTCACGTTATCATAGCATCACACTATCACAGCATCACATTATCATTGTATGACATTAAGCATAGCTTCAACCCTTTCGGTTCTAATATGTTTTACCGTCAAATTTTGTTTTTACCTGAATAGTACAGGTTTATGGTTTTTAACAATTATAACATTTTAAACAATATCTTCTCCCCTTGTCTCTCTCAAGACCGAACCTGTGGGTCTATTGCAAGGCCGGCCACTCCCACGGCCAATCTCTTCCTTTTCCATTACTGACCCGCCCCCTGCCTCCTCCAACCCCATTCATTTCACAATCAACCCTCCCCGGGGGTTCTATTATATAACCCACCCCACCCCCGCACCAAACTAATTTTTCGATGTTAGACCATCCCCCCCCCTCTCTGTCCCTTTAATCTATATGTGGTTTAACCTCCAGTAACACATTTTATTAACTATTGCTCATGGATTCGTTTTGTTTGTTTGTTTCCCCTCCCATGTTTATCAAAAATGGCTACGAGGTACCGGATGTAATGTGTGGGCGGTGGACACAGAAAAAAAAAGGGCAGCTAACTCTAATCCATATTTTCCTACACTGAATCTAACCCCCAACCTCTCTACAATTGCACCCTGATATATAGTAATATAGTTATATATAGTTATGTAAAGTTATAGCTTTATAGTTATATATAGTTATAGTTATATAGTTATATATAGTTATATAAAGTTATAGTTATATGGTTATATATAGTTATATATAGTTATATTTATATAGTTATATATAGTTATATAAAGTTATATTTATATAGTTATATATAATTATATATAGTTTTATAGTTCGGGGCTGTTTAGGCCCAAACTTATACATTAACCTCAGTATGAACTGCTGACCTTTGTGTGTGTGTGTGAGGGGGGGGGCGGTCAGGTGTCATCGATAATCAATAGCGGCCTATGCACGCCAGTGAGTGTTGAAGGGGAGGGGGGGGGATGACGTGGGTGGGCGTGGGAGTGACGTGAGCCATAGTCGTCCATTACGGAGGTGGATACGCCCATCACATGGGGAATACAGGACGGCCACATACAGAAAGAGGGGGTGGGGTGTGTGGGTGTGTGTGTGTGAAGAGAGGCCGAATGTTGATTGTAAATGGCCTTAAGGGCAGCGGTTTTTTGTGTGTTGTGACAAGGTGTATTTTTTTTTCTCTTGTTTGGACCGAAGCCCAGTCATTTCATTCTATGGAGATCCTGTGTGGATAGAAATGTTAACAGATGGTACATAGAATTATGGGCTGTCGTTTACATTTTTTTGAACGACGACCTAATAATGACTTACGGACAAAATAGTGTTTTAAAATAGTTGTTATATATGAACGTTGAGATGTGGATTGACTCTAAGATAAACGGACGAAAAGAAAGATAGATAGATAGATAGATAGATAGATAGATAGATAGATAGCATGATATAGAAACGATGAAGCTAACCCAAAATTTCCCTTCAACATTTCTAACAAGAGAACCATCAATACAATTCACTGTTCCAGTCTCTCGTGATAAAGTTAAGAAGCTACTTAGCTAGCCACAGTGGCGTACCTAGAGGGGGGGGAGGTGGGTGCGGTCCGCACCGGGCGGCACTTTTTATTACTTTTTAGGGGGGGGGGGCGGCAAAATGTATAGATTAAATTGAAATACCTAAATGAGAGGGCGGCAAAATCGTCTTCCGCCCTGAGAGGCCGATACCCACGCTACGCCGCTGGCTAGCCATGATGGGCTGTCTGATTCTCTCATGTGTACGCCGATTCGTTATGGATATATAGATTAACTCAGCAGTAGAGATGTACATACGTATGTGGTTTTATGGAAAGAATACACGCTCCTGATTATTTCTGATTATGTAAAATATGAAATATTTAAACCTAAACATTTATCTGCGTAAGGCAAAGAGGGAACAATCGGAGTAAATAAAGGGAACAATCGGAGTAAATAAAGGGAACGATCGGAGTAAATAAAGGGAACGATCGGAGTAAATAAAAGGAACTTGAGTTACGGAACAAATAAAAATGTGTGTTTTGTGTTTAATGCGTGGAAACAATGTACAACACCTACCGATGAAGTTTAACTTGCAAAAGGTTTTCTCTTCATACCACCGCTCGATCGGTTAAGCGAAAGTTCCATTAAGGAGTGACTATCACCCCCCCCCCCCTTTTATGTTTTCTTCGTTACTTCCATTCCGTCTTTTAACATGACCATTCAGTGGAATCGAAAGACGAACCGGAAATAATATCCCCGCGAAGTAAAGTGCGACAGACATTGTGTGTGTGTGTGTGAGTCCATGTTTGTGGTGTGAGTGTATGCGTGTACTGGTGTGTATGTTAGTTTTTCATCTTTTTTTGAAAATATATTTAAGGATAGAAAATGCCTCCTTTCTTGCACTATCATCATCATCATGTTTCCTTTTAGTTCCTTGTGGAACATAGGGCCTCTGTGAAAGCTCGCCACTTGTCACGATCTCTAGCAAGTTTTTTAAGCTCTTCCCAGCTCTTCCCTGATCGCCCGGTCTCATCTAGTATACTGCGTCTCCATGTGCGCTTGGGTCTTCCTCTGAGACGTTTGCCTTGAGGATTCCAGTCTAAGGCCTGACTGGTTCTGTTGTTTGTATCTTTTCTAAGAGTGTGTCCAATCCATTTCCACTTTCTCTCTAGAATTTGTTGCACAATGGATCTCTGCCCACACTTCTCCCACAATTTGGTGTTCTCTAACTTGTCATACCACTTTACTTTCATTATGTTCCTTAGACATCTGTTGATGAAGGTCTGTAGTCGATTACTTGTTGTCTCTGTTGTTTTCCAAGTTTCAGACCCATAGAGTAGGACAGATTTCACATTGGTGTTAAAGATTCTTAATTTGGTTTTAGAAGAAATGTATGTGGATCTCCAGACGGCTTTTAGATTAGCGAATGCTTGGCGTGCCAGGTTTATTCTACGTTCTATGTCTTCGTCTGTTCCTCCTGTTATACTGACCACACTCCCTAGGTATACAAAGTTTTCTACCTGTTGTAGACTTTGATTCCCTACTTCTATTGTGCCATCTTGTTGTTGGTTGATTTTCAGAATCTTTGTTTTTTGCTGGTTTATCTTGAGACCAACTCTCTGTCCAGTACTATCCAGGGCTGAGACTTTCTCTTGCATGTCTTGTAATTTGTGGGACAGTATGGCCAGGTCGTCTGCGAACTCTAAGTCTTCTAGCCTCTTCAACAGGTTCCACTGGATTCCTTTACCAGAGTCAGCATAAGCCTCTCTAGTTACCCAGTCTAGAACCAGAAGAAACAGAAGTGGTGAAAGGAGGCATCCCTGCTTGACTCCAGTTGTAATGCTGAATTCCTCTGATAATCTACCATTGTGTACTACTTGGCATGTGAAGTTTAAGTAGAGGTTTTTAATGATGTTTATTATCTTGGTTGGTATACCATAGTGCCTCATGATTGTCCACATTGTCTCTCTGTCAATACTATCGAAGGCCTTTTCAAAGTCTACAAATGTGACATAGAGAGGGCATTGCCATTCAATAGTTTGTTCAATGATGATACGTAGAGTGGCAATCTGGTCAATGCATGACCTTCCTCTTCTGAACCCAGCCTGTTCCTCTCTTAGGAGGCTGTCGCAAGCTTCTTTTATTCTGGTGAGTAGTATTCTGCTAAATACTTTGCTTGGCACCGAGAGTAGGGTGATTCCTCGCCATTTATCACATTGTGATAGATCTCCTTTCTTTGGGATCTTGATCAGTAGGCCTTTTTTCCATTCTGCAGGAGGAGTTTCGGTTGACCAAATTTTATTAAATATATTATGAAGTTGGTTAACAATTCCAGTTCCTCCTTCTTTTAGGACTTCGGGTGGTATATTGTCGGTGCCTGCTGCTTTACCTGTCGTCATTTGGCGTAGTGCCTTCCATATTTCTTCTTTGGATATCTCTTCTATGTTTATATTCAGAGTTTTACCTGTAATAAGGACAGGTGGATTCAGAGGGGTTGGTCTGTTCAGCATTTCCTGGAAATATTCTTTCCATCTCTTAAGTTGATCATCAATGGAAGAGAGGAGCTTGCCTTGTTTGTCTCGTACTGGTACGTGATTATTTGATTTCATGTCATTTTTCCCTGCTGCCTCTTCTGCTCGTTCTGCCATTCTATTGTAGAAGGTTCTTTTATCCTTTCTGAGCATTTTTGAGACTGCTTTTGAGGTTGTGTTGTATTCTTGTTGGGTGAGCTGTTTATGCCTCCTTTTTTTTGCTTGGTTTACCATTTGTTTTGCCCGTTTCCTGTCTTCGATTTTTTCCATGTCTCTTCTTTTATCCAGTGCTTTTTGTTTTCCTGTGTTGGACTTAATATTTCTTTGCATGTCCTTATGATGGTGTCTTTGAAGTTGTTCCAGGTTTTGTCTCTGTGTCTTGCACTATAATCAGCTTATAATTCACTAGGAAGGTTGTAGTACTGTTTCTTCCCTTCTGGCTATCAAAGTAACACAAGACACAACTAAAGGGAGGTAATTTAATGGTCATGTCTCGTCTGGAATATGAATTGTCCACCCTTTTTTTTTAATTCATGGACTTCTGGAAGCGTCACGTGAAACGGTGTTTAGGCGATAATTTATTTTTTTATTATTTCAAGTTTTAAAAATCTGGTTCATGAAATGAAGAGCCAAACAGTCACAATAATACATCTCTTCGTGCCTGATAAAAAAAACAGTTATTCTTATTGTTCATTTGCGTAACAGATTTTGACATCTTTTCCTTTGTGAATATCATTACAGTGGCGTAGCGAGCTTAACTCGCGCCCGGGGCACAATACCATTTTAGCGCCCCCCCCCAATTCGAAAACCATATAACATTATATGTAAAAATATACCATTCGGCGCCCCTTTGTGAGTAGCGCCCGGGGCATGATACCCCCCTACACCACTGTATCATTGACCCATACTTATGTATTTATTTAGAGGGAGGTTGAGGTGGGTGGGGGGGAGGTTAAGACCATTGCCACAGATATTGAAAGGCAGACTGACTGACAGACAGAAAGGAAGATAGACAGAATGATCCACCGACAGACTCAGACG
Source organism: Bulinus truncatus (assembly GCA_021962125.1). Taxonomy (NCBI): domain Eukaryota; kingdom Metazoa; phylum Mollusca; class Gastropoda; family Planorbidae; genus Bulinus; species Bulinus truncatus. The sequence continues at coordinate 3,612,507 of JAGDYQ010000091.1, read as the reverse complement.
TACGGAAGGACTGACATGGTTGTTTTTAACTCAACGCTTGTCTTTTTTTACTCCAACCAGTTTAAAGATGACCTATATTTGGGGACACGACCAGAGCCGGATTCAGGTCGGCTTGAGGCCCCCGGGGCGCAGAATAAAATATTTGGTCCTCAAAAATAAAGAGTTAGGGGATTGGGGAAAAACAAACTTTTCATAAAAGAAAAAGTGGAACAATTTGATGTATTGCCGTGGCCCTCCTCAGAAGTCTGATTGGCGTCCGCACGTCCTTTGCACCCTCTGTTAAATCCACTTCTGGATAAGACATAAAATTTAAAAAAAAAATCACGATGACTTATATGCCCTGCGGAATAACAAAAGGGAGGGGGGGGGGAGATTATAAAGACAGGCCATGTATTTATCTGTCTGCTTTTTATTTTTAGTTGGAAATCGTTTAGCCAGCCTTGAGGTTATTGATTAGAAACTACAATCGTTGTTTTGGGTTATCAGTGCAGTGTGTCCCGAGATGCCAGGAAAACATCTTCCCGCCATTTACAGACCGCTGGCAGTTTATCACCGGACTATGTGCAGCTGAAATGTTTTCTTCCTATCTGGCACAGAGGATGGAGAAAACCGTTGCCTGGTGGGGTGTATTATTTTCAGCAATCATACCGATTTGGTTTCATAGTTCGTTAAAAGTCTGGCCACTCGGTGTGATCGCTGACTTGCATCGCGTGACAACAAAGAGAGAGAGAGAGAGAGAGAGAAGAGAAGAGAGAGAGGGGGGATCAGTGTTCATATAAAAAAAAGAATACTGCGGGAGATGAAATCTGGGGGAAAATATATCATTGGCAGACGCAAAAAAAAGTACACAGCGGTTTCAATTACACTGGTGTAATATGATCCATGACACGTGACGGAACAGAGACAGTGGGATGTGGCCAAAGTAAAGAACTTTGGGAACCACTGTTTCCATTCTAAATTGCGCGAATGCGCTTGTGCGCAACGCTCTCCAAACACGCGCTCACACATTATATTATAGTGCGCAAATGTTGTGGTAAAGTAAGGTCTCTGTTACGTTGAGCACAACAGGTAAAATCTCCTTCCATTGTTGAGAACAATCTACACACCATTTGTCACATCAGGCCTTTCGAAAAATTAGAGAGAGTTTTAGTTGGCAGCAGATCTATCTTTGAGTGTGGCTCTTGAGAGTTTTAGTTGGCAGCAGATCTATCTTTGTGTGTGGCTCTTGAGAGTTTTAGTTGGCAGCAGATCTATCTTTGTGTGTGGCTCTTGAGAGTTTTAGTTGGCAGCAGATCTATCTTTGTGTGTGGCTCTTGAGAGTTTTAGTTGGCAGAAGATCTATCTTTGTGTGTGGCTCTTGAGAGTTTTAGTTGGCAGCAGATCTATCTCTCTGTGTGGCTCTTGAGAGTTTTAGTTGGCAGCAGATCTATCTTTGTGTGTGGCTCTTGAGAGTTTCAATACTGGCTACGTTGCAGTGAGACTATAGCTATGGTCAGCTAAAGAGAAGAAGACCTCATGTTTAAGCCCCCCCCATAGCCTTATAGTCAGGGCTGTATGAAACGCACCCCCCCCCCGCGCGAATTTAAGTCTGTCTGTCGAGCCCCAAGACGCGCAACGATTACACGGAGCCATGGGGGGGGGGGAAATAACTGTGCAAGTATAAAGCTGGGGATTTGCACCACCGCTTTCTTACCAGGTCATGGCTTATGGTGCGAGACCCCCCCCCCCCCGCCGTTCAGTCCGACGCTGCTTCCGCCAGGGCCGGCGTAGTAACTGTGAAAACCTTCGAGGCCTATAAACAACTCCAATACCTGATCCCGTCCCCTCCCCTGCGAGATTTTTTTTGTTGTTGTTGTAAACTTCGAATTCTGAGTTGATACATTGTACATGGTTTCTTTATGTGCGGGGGGGGGGGGCGCGACACGTCCCTGTAATTTCCCAACTGTCAAACAGGTTCTTTTTGCTCAGCGCCCTCCAAATATCTCAAAAATTTAAGCACGGCCCTGGAGGGAGGGAGGACATAAACTTATTACGTAACCCTTTTTTACCCACCCATCCACCCCTCCACTGTACACTTTTTTTGTATCATTTCGTAACACCGCGTGTCCCACTTCAGTTTCCCCCCACCCCAGGCGTTACGTAATAAACTGATATCGTAGCCCTTCCCCCCCCCCCCCCAAAATGTAAAAAAAAAATCCCATTTTTTGTATTTCTAGTAGTTTCTACAACATTTTGCATCTTTCAATCGTAATAAAAATCATGAAAAAATCGGATCTGCCCGAAACCAAAAATAACCCAGCCTACCGATCAAGCCTAAGGGGATATAACTCTATGTAAATGTTTTGCAGGGTACAGCTAGTGTAAAAATAATTGTGAGAGAAATGAATGTACATACACTATTTCATACTAAACTTTAGTTTTATCATTTTTACATTTGTCTAACGTGGCATTGTTAAGTATAGAAAAAAGTCTAGATTTCCATTCCAACATGGACTGCTACACATTAAAAACACACACACACACACACACACAAAAGTAATCTGTTCCGTCAGTCTGCTAAAATTAAATAAACCAAATGATTTATTTCGGTTGAACAATTCTCCAAGTGATTCTGACAGAGCGAGGGTAATTTATTTATGCCCAGGAGATGATGGGTTAGAGACTAAGCGATGGCTATAATTAGATGAACTGTGTTTCAGTGTAAAAATCCTTGGAAGAATTATTTTCGCTTCACACCATAAAATACTGCGGACCAATGAATATACATAATTCATAATGCGCATCGTCAAGTTAAACTGACTTTCCCCAAAAGCCGCCATATTTGTGCATTAACCATTGGTCGAGGACTTATTAAATAGCGATCTGTATAAATTTTATTTTGTGCTGTAGACTGGCATAGTATTTGTTAAGGGGAGGAGAAAATTGGGGAGGGGGGGGGGCGGGGAGAAATAATTTTCATCCCAAATAACTATAGAAAAAAGAAAACAATAATTTGCCAAAAAATCGGATGACGACAGAGCGCTAACTGCAAGAAATCTGGAGATTTTAATTAACTAAACATATTGGCCTAAAGCAATTCCATTCTAAATTTCGGGGAAAAGCGGGGGGGGGGGGCATAAGCCCCAAACAGCAATCGAAAATGGCCAGGATACAATATCTTCTTGAGACATGGTGATCAATGCTGATTGCAGAATCTAGGCGAATATGCCAGATTTCGTCATTAAAAAAAATAAATAGAAAGAAAAGACATGTCACTGTCTGCTGATGATGATACGGCGGTACTTTCATGTAATTAAACACGTTCACCAAAGTAATGTCCAAGTTTAAGGACCTTGAACTTGAAATGGAGAGAATGTCGGGAATGAAAACCACACCCCCACCCCCACACCCCCACATCCCCCACCCCATTACCGCCCGTTGTCATGGGGAGCGCTAGGTGAAAAGATCTACACCCGCGGTGGTGCAAGAAAGAAAACAAAAAAAATGACATTAGTGACCAGACGTTTTAGTGACCAGACGTTTTAGTGACCGGACGTTTTAGTGACCGGACGTTTTAGTGACCGGACGTTTTACTGACCGGACGTTTTAGTGACCGGAGGTTTTAGTGACCGGACGTTTTAGTGACCGGAGGTTTTAGTGACCGGACGTTTGAGTGATCGGACGTTTTAGTGATCGGACGTTTTAGTGACCGGACGTTTTAGTGACCGGAGGTTTTAGTGACCGAACGTTTTAGTGACCGGACGTTTTAGTGACCGGAGGTTTTAGTGACCGGACGTTTTAGCGATCGGACGTTTTAGCGACCGGACGTTTTAGTGACCGGACGTTTTAGTGACCGGACGTTTTAGTGACCGGGCGTTTTAGTGACCGGAGGTTTTAGTGACCGGACGTTTTAGTGACCGGACGTTTTAGTGACCGGACGTTTTACTGACCGGACGTTTTAGTGACTGGACGTTTTAGTGACCGGAGGTTTTAGTGACCGGACGTTTTAGTGATCGGACGTTTTAGTGACCGGACGTTTTAGTGACCGGACGTTTTACTGACCGGACGTTTTACTGACCGGAGGTTTTAGTGACCGGACGTTTTAGTGACCGGAGGTTTTAGTGACCGGACGTTTTAGTGATCGGACGTTTTAGTAACCAGACGTTTTAGCGACCGGACGTTTTAGTAACCAGATGTTTTAGTGACCGGACGTTTTAACCCGTCAGGTCAGAAACATAAAAACACATAAAAAATATGACTTTGTTAAAAAAATAAAGGTGTCACGCCAACCATAAACACACACACACATACACACACACACACATACACACCAACACACAAACACAGTTGAAGAGATCAACCGGAAATATTTCATAGGTTTGTGTTTTCATTTATACGCGTATTTCATTGGATAGTGATATCACGTGGTGTTTGTAAACAAAAACAAATGTCTGGATATTTTCACCCTGCACCGTATCGCAAACATGTTGTTGTTGTTGTTGTTCTTGTTTGTATTATTTTTTATTGAAGTTGTTTTTTTTTCCCATGACTACGAGCCGGTTGGAAAATTTATTGCTTGGGAGATAACAATAGACCTGGCACAGGGCGTGTCGAGGGCTCACACGTCCGAGCGTGTTGTGTCTTTCACTTTGTGTCTTTGTGTGAGTCAGAGGACAGCCTGGGGTGGTGGCAGAGGACAGAGCCTCTAGTGGTGTCTACACGCCCAGTGCGACATCAGCCCCTAGTGGTGTCTACACGCCCAGTGTGACATCAGCCCCTAGTGGTGTCTACACGCCCAGTGTGACATCATTTGTTGCTGGATATGTGAATTAGGGAACTGCCTGAGAGCATACCGACAGACACATACATAAACAGACACACACACACACACATATATATATATGACAGAGAGAGAGACAGACAGACATAGGGAGATAGAGAGTAGGAGAGAGAGTGAGAGAGAGAGAGAGAGAAAGAGAGAGATAGATAGAGAGAGATATTCATAATGAATGTAACTAATAACTGTATAGTGTATACAGCTTATTATTTACTCCGCATAGAATTTCAGGGGGAAAAAACTTAAAAAAAAAAAACAACCTAATATATTAAATTGTATGCATACATTTTGTCTAAAAATATCAACTTGAAACATTGCCAGAGTTTTTAGCTAAAACAAAGCATCATTTTTTTTGGTCAAATAATATTTCAAAGTTGTTTTTCATTTTTTTTTTCAGGTGACAGCAACACATCTGTCTTTCTCTCTTGAACGTAGAAAACAAGGAAGAAGACACAAAAAAAACAGAACAATAAAAAAAAAATCACTGACATAAGAAAAAAAAAGGAAGAAAATAATTGAACCCAGCAGCTAACGTAATCAAAATGCCTTCCAGTCTTGCTTTGGCTTTGATCGGTGCTTTAGCGGTTGTCATGGCGACGGCTGCCCCGCTCTCCAATCAGGAGAAATTTGTCGACACCCCGCAGACGGGAGGAGTGTCTGTTGACAGAGGTGAGTCTTGCAGACGACAATCGCTCGTGCCTTTATTTATTATTTTCTGTCTTGAATCTATTGAAGATGACATTTTTTTAAATGAATATTTTAAAAGACGACCAAAGGAAGAACGAAAGCTGGGTTCAGAGCAGCAGCAAGTAGGAGGCAAAACAAACACATGTCTGGGGGGGGGGGGGGCCACCTAGTATTGGAGGGAGGGGAGGATTCGCCTCGAAAAAGTTTTTGTTATGTTTGTTATTTAGCTCCGAAATCGGTGTGAAAGGAGGAGGTCTTAGCTTGTCTGGGGCCCCAATAGTCACGGTTTGCAATGGGCCTCAGTTAGCCAGGGCCCCATTTTGTTAATGTTTGTCAGGGGCCCTAGATTTTTCAGGCTGCGGCTCTGCTGAGATGTGGGTAGACACATGATGAAGGATTTTAAAAAAAAAATTAATATAGTCTATTTTTTAATTACCAGACCGGAGGTTCACCTTCACCTTCGCCTGAAATATGCCCCCCCCTCCTTCGAGTATTAAGTCCTGTATGATGCTCAGAGGGCCCATCACACGCAGGCTAATTTTGTCATGGGCTCTACAGATATCTGGAAGTGTCCGTCTGGGGGCCCCCTAATACGTAATAAACGGCCCTGAGTTGACATGTCTGTTGGGGATGATTGCTCCTGGGGTTGTTGTGACCTATTTAAATTGATTTGTGTCGCTCACTGTTATCGAACATGGTGATGAAATGGTGGATTTGGTCAGATTTGTTAGCTGGACTAAGAATTCCAGTCTGATAGGTCAGGCATTAGATAATTAGACTGTCTAGCGTTTGAAAAAAGGTTTTTAAAAGTTCCATTCGTTCAAAATAACAAAAGTAATTTTGGTCACAATGTTCTGTAGAAGATAGAGGGACAGAAAGAAAACATAAAGAGAGAACAGACCACCAATAGATAGATAGAAATAAAGATAGATAGATAGATAAACAGACAGACAGACAGACACACAGACACAGACAGACAGACAGACAGAGAGACAAACAGACAGACAGACAGAAAGACAGACAGACAGACAGACAGACAGACAGACAGACAGATAGATAGATAGATAGATAGATAGATAGATAGATAGATAGATAGATAGATAGATAGATAGATAGATAGATAGATAGATAGATAGATAGATAGATAGATAGATAGATAGGTAGGTAGGTAGGTAGGTAGGTAGGTAGGTAGGTAGGTAGGTAGGTAGGTAGGTAGGTAGGTAGGTAGGTAGGTAGGTAGGTAGGTAGGTAGGTAGGTAGGTAGATAGATAGATAGATAGATAGATAGATAGATAGATAGATAGATAGATAGATAGATAGATAGATAGATAGATAGATAGATAGATAGATAGATAGATAGATAGATAGATAGATAGATAGATAGATAGATAGATAGATAGATAGATAGATAGATAGATAGATAGATAGATAGTTTAACTTCGCTTGGAACTAAAAAAAATTAATTAAACTTTCATTCGCTAACTTTTGAGTTAACTTTTTGCCCATCACTGGCAATTAGTTGAGTAAACTTACAAAATATGTAAACAATCTGTACGTATCCATAAAAAATGCGAGCGTAAAACAATGACTTTTTTTATGACTAACGAAATTCGAGATTTGATTAAATATTTATGATTAAACCCAATCTTGTTTTTTTTTTCCTTCCTATTACATTTCGCTCAAATTTAATGACTTCCCCCCTCCCCCCCCCCCCCACGTCATTAAACAAAATTGAATTGTTTTCCCTTTCAATTGAAAGTTGTGGTGAGATATTTTATTTTTTGTCGTATTCAATTTAAGTATCGAATGGAGATGAAAGAATCGATTTTTGCTTTAAGCTCTGCCCACGTTCAACTGCATCGTTCAGAGTATTCGTATCGATCCTCACTTAACTTTTCAAATTTAAATTGTCTGCCGGATAATCGAGTTCCGGAAATACAATCAACATTTACACTTGACTGTGTAAATCAGTGGTCTCCCCCCCCCCCCAATCCCTCTACCCCCGGGCCGTGGACCGGTACCGGTCCGTGGATCAAATGAAACTGGGCCGCCCAAGAAAAATTCCACTATTTCCTTTTTATTTACTGATGTGTATTTCTCTCGGGATAGTGCGACTTTTCCCATGGACGAGATGTGAACCGGGTAGCTGAGCGGCTGTAAGCGACAGCGGCATTGTAAATCAAAAGAATCTAAAATATAAATAATTAACTTACCCCCCCCCCACCACCACCACAGCGGGCCGCGGTGAAACTATCAAACGTTGACCGCGGTCCGCGACGAGAAAACGGTTGGGGACAACTGATGTAAAATGACAATTAAAAAAACGCTCCGATTTCGCAACTGTCGTATATTTATGCATTACTTGGCGCAATTTAAAACCGATGAACACAAGCAATCAATTATAGGGGGGGGGGGTGTTATTTTTAAAATATTATATGGGAGTGATGCGGATATTTATAAATTTATAACCTATCTCAGTGAAACGGTTCACTTAAACATTTAATATCACTTTCAAAAAAAAAAAAGTTCACAGTGTAGTGAAAAGATTCATTAGAAATACTCGCAGACTGGCAAGTAATAATTGAACATTTACAAAAATATAGACTGAATATAAAAACAATAGATCAGAACTGTCTAAATATTCATTTGAAATACTCACAGAATAGCAATGGTCTCATGAGATAATAAAAAAAAAAACAATAGGTCAGAAAAGCGGGGAATTTGGTGCGATCTTTAGCCGACTGGATGTTGACGTGCAACAGTAGCTCGCTCCATTGCTTGCCATCGCCGACTAAATGTTATATCCCCTCGTGGTGCCCCCATGACGTCTGCTGGCAAAGAATCGCTGGTTATGATTACATAATTAGCAAAATTATTCTTTTTATACTGTGTTCTATTTTTTTTTTTATTCCTAACCTTTGAGTCAATTACTGCTTGGTTGCTAATATAAACAATTATTACCCTTTGCACCGCGGCGAGAGATAACTCATTACTTACTAAAGACCCTTTCAGAGTTATTGTCCCTGAGAGATATTAACAATTCCATAATAGCTAGAGCTCTATAAAAACAATGACTCAATAACTAAATGTATTCAGGGCCGGCGTTATAGCCGCGGTCAAAGCCGTTCTTTTTTTAATTTGGCGACTGAGAGGGCCCCCGCTGACTTAAAGGGCCCCCGAGTGGTGTAGATACTCAACTGTCGACCTGAGAGTCCTGGGTTCGATCCTCGGTGAGAACCATGGGAATCTTCCCAGGTGAAATTTGTTTCAAATTCATCACACAAGTCCACCCAGCTTTAAACGGGTACCTGACTTTAAGCTGGGGAAGTAAAGGCGGCTGGGCGTTGTGCTAACCACACAACCCCTTCATATGCCGAGGTTATAGTAACAGATGAATTCTACACTTCATATTCCCCGACGGTCCGTTTTGGGCTAAATGAACTTTACTTTGTTCCCTGTGTCAATCATATTCGATCTAACGGTATGTTACATTTATATAGCGCCCTTAAATATCTCTGAAAAAAAAAACAATGACCAGTGAATTTGATGTTGCGCTGTTCAGGACCCAGGGCATGTATGTGTGGAGTAAATGAGGTTATACCCGTCATTCTCTCATTGACCTTTCATGGCAGGACCTGACCTATGTAACAGAAAGTCGGCCTGCTAATCTCACATTTTTTTTTTAATTTAGAACTAAATGCGAAACTAAAGAGTGACAGTTTGCTTTTTTTCCTCACGACGGACCCAACCACCTCCATAAAATTTCTTCGTCTTTTAAGTTCTTTTTAAAAGAAAAAAGTTAGTCTTTTAAAAAGTTGGAAAATGAAGAGAAGAGGGAAAAAAAACAGCAACTCCTACTAAAATAATCCAATCCACCATTTTAAGTTATTTTGGTAAAGCCGCTCCTACACCTAATATTCGAAATTTTTTTTTTCTGGTCAATAAGTTCCTCCCACTCAAACAAACATTTTTAACTTCCTAAGCGACATCATTCATTTATCTATTTTTAGAGCTATGACGTTCATTACAGATTCATCCCCCTTATTGATTCATAATCATTTCAAGTAAAATAAAGCTCTGAATATAAAAATGGCAGCCAAAGACATGGGTTTATTTAAAAGTTCTCAATTAATTTAGAGATGAAACAAAATGACTTTGCAGTAGAAATGATTCTATTTCTGAATCGATTTGTCGCATTTATCGATTATCTTTATACAAGCTGTCGGTAAATTTTCATTGAGCTGGATTATTCAAATTTCATGCAAAACGATTTAATTTAGTTGTTATTCGTGTTAGACTTCTTCCTCCTGTAAACAAAAAAAAAGAACAGTTTTGCAAACAATCCATTTTTAAATAGAATTCACGTTTGTCTATAAAACTCTGAAGTAGTAGAGGATAGGAAAAAAAATATCAGCCCACGGTCATAAGCCTTGCCTGGCAACATTGACTCACGGACTTTCATTGCACATTAGTTTACTTCATAAATGTCTTTGTTTTTTTTTTACTCTTTTCGTCAGCCAAACGGGCACAGGAAGAAATCTCATTTGGAAACCAACAGAACAAGCCAAGAGTGGTGGCCAAGAAGTCGGACCTAAGCAACCTGCTGGTGGTGCCGGCCGCCCCGTTGGGAGAAAAAGACAAGTCTGGGGTGGTGGTCGTCCAGGGGGCTCTGCCAGTTCCGCCCGCCCTCGACGCCAGGGCCGAGGCTGTCCTGGAGGAAAACAGGGACAAGGAAAAGGTGAAAGAGGAGGTCGAGGCAGCCTTACAGGAGATCTCTCAGCCCAATGTGCCCCAGGTACCTGCCAGGTTTTTTGTGTGTGTGAATCCAGTGTAATGCTTTATATACAGTAGACTCCCCCGATGATGTACGAAACGGGGTGTCCGAATACTAGTAAGCCATTTAGGTCGAAACTCTCTAAGTGATCACTCCCTGACCCATATAAACGTGTCACTTGTCGTGACCGAAATCCCTCCCTCATCTATTCTTGAATTGATTAATAACTTATTTGTTTAATAACTAGGCTGCCGAGTGGTAGTAACGCGGATGAATACTCGGAAGCTGGTTGTCCGAGATTCTTCTGTGTTTTAATTCTTTGTGACAATCTGTTGTGTGAAGTCCCTGTAAGGATGAGATGAAATCTCTTAGATCCTATAAACCACTAATGGGATGTTGTTTTTTTTTTTATGGTGCCCTTCTTTCATCCCCACCATAGCCGATAGTGCAATGGCCATGGAGGCACCACGGGAGATATAGGGAGGACTTTAGCCATGACATGAAATTTACCTTGGTCCTCACCGGAGATCGAGCCAGGTACTTTCAGGTCGACAAGTCGAGCGCTTTACCGCACGACCATCCGTCCCCAATCTGTACAAGCATGGGCGTATTAAAAAAATGTCATATAAGAGGGGAGCATTTGCTCCCCCCTCCCTACATTTAAAAAAAATGTCATAAAGTTGTTATTTGCCCCCCCCTCCTGGAATATTTGTGCCCCCCCCTGGAAAATTTGTGCCCCCCCCCCTGGAAAAATTCCTAGCGACGCCCAAGTGTACAAGTGATCATTTATTGTTAGATGTGCATATATTATTCTTAAAATCAAAAGCTTATCATAATACTTGAGTTTTTATTTATGAAATATATTTTATATTTGAATATATTTTAATAATTTAGGGCGGGATCTTATAAAAAGCTTTCAATACCTGCCGGTCTCTCTCTCTCTAACTTCCTGTTCCGCACCATGCACGCACACCTTTTCACACCCTTTGTAATCCTCCTGTATAATACATTCGGTGCGTACCAGTCCTCCATTCTTCCTCACAGCAGAGTTATGCACAAATTATGGTGTATGCATTTTATTTTTCTATATATTGTACTATCGTATGGTGTAGGGTTTATTATAAATCTGTGGTGTGTACAATAATTTTTCTTTAAGTGCCGCTAACGGATATCACAATCTTCACCAAATGGGGCCCATGTGAGCACCCACGCCATTTTCTAAGTCATTTTAAAGCATATTACTGTACACTACTGGGATCCCTAAGGGCGGATGTGGGGGGGGGGCTCCTAACGTTAGCTCGACTTTCATTCCCCTTTCAGCGCCCCTGGTTTTCTATTTAGTAATACTTTATATTGTTGTACAATAGTAACACTTCATATTGTAGTACAAAAGTAACCTTTATATTGTTGTACAATAGTAACACTTTATATTGTTGTACAATTTAATACTTTACATTGTTGTACAATAATAACACTTTATATTGTTGTACAATTTAATACTTTATATTGTTGTACAATAGTAACACTTTATATTGTTGTACAATTTAATACTTTATATTGTTGTACAATAATAACACTTTATATTGTTGTACAATTTAATACTTTATATTGTTGTACAATAATAACACTTTATATTGTTGTACAATTTAATACTTTATATTGTTGTACAATAGTAACACATTATATTGTAGTACAAAAGTAACCTTTATATTGTTGTACAATAGTAACACTTTATATTGTTGTACAATTTAATACTTTATATTGTTGTACAATAATAACACTTTATATTGTTGTACAATAATAACACTTTATATTGCTGTACAATAGTAACACTTTATATTGTTGTACAATAGTAACACTATATTGTTGTACAATAATAACACTTTATATTGTTGTACAATAGTAACACTTCATATTGTTGTACAGCTTTATATTGTTTTACAACAGTAACACTTTATATTGTTGTACAATAGTAACACTTTATATTTTTGTACAACAGTAACACTTTATATTGTTGTACAATAGTAACACTTTATATTGTTGTGCAATAATAACACTATATTGTTGTACAATAATAACACTTTGTATTGTTGTACAATAGTAACACTTTATATTAGAGCTGCTGTTCGATTAAAAAAATTGATCGCAATTAACGCATGATTAAAATTTTTATCGCAAATTAACGCACATTTTAATCGACACAATATAACACATTTGTTTGTACTCAAACTAGTCGTACATATCCCCCTCCACTTCCCATCGAATGCATCCCATATGTGCCTTTCCTTCATAAAATAATAATATAGCAAGAAAGTATTTGCTCCCTTGTTGTTAACGCGGGTTTTTTTTATTACCCCCCCCCCTTGCCCATCCCAGTTTCATTTTAGACACAGCTGCAGAAAGATGACGTCACTTACCAACTACAAGTTACATATTGTTTCAAAGCCATGACACTTGTCAATCAAGCTATAACACGTGCAGATGTTCACTAATTGTATCATTCAGGGTCATAAGTTTGAATTAAGAAATGGCAATCCTATTGTTTCAAGGTCATATCGCTGCTATGATTTATGTAAACGTGACAAACGGGGGTCTTTTTTTTCTTGTTTTTTTCTTTAAATCTCGTCTGATCTGGTTATAGAATTGGATTATTTACTGATTTTTTAAATTTTTTTCTGCAACTCTGAAATAAACTGCTTTTGGGTAAAATTTAACGCATTTAGGTGTTTGTGTTAAAAAATGTAATCGCATTTTTAACGCATTAATTACGCTTTAATTGCAGTAAATCAACAGCCATATATAAAATTTTACTCAGTATCACAATAATTATGAAAAATACAACCACTGTCTCGGGAACAGATGTATTATTAGTTCAGCTTTTGCAGACGAGCAAGATAATATACTATCAAAATACGACACAAAATTATGCGCAAAAAAATTATACACAATTTCTAGATTCTCGTTATTTTGATCTAATCATAAACGGGTTCATTATACCTTCAACAATATACTATAGTACCTCCACCAATACACTACAGTATATAATGTTAACTAGTGAATGAAAGTTTTCTCTTTTTACACTGACAGGGAAGGGAGCAGGAAGTTTACTTGTCGAAGGGCTAAATAACCAAAACATTTTCATTTTATATTACAAGTGGGGCTTCAGTCGACATACCTGAGGGTGAGGGTATGTGCGAATTGCGGCAGGGTGGGTGTGGTAGATCTACTCAATAAGTGAACGGACCTTAAACTTCAAATGGTTGAGTGAAATTCTGTTATTTATCGATTTGGTGAACTTTCCTCATTTGGTCAAATTAACGCACTTAAGTGTTGCGTTAAAAATTTTAATCGCAAATTTTTTTTGACGCGTTAATCGCAAATTAACGCAGTTTAATCAGCAGCCCTACTTTATATTGTTGTACAATAGTAACACTTTACATTGTTGTACAACAGTAACACTTTACATTGTTGTACAACAGTAACACTTTACATTGTTGTACAATAGTAATACTTTACATTGCTGTACACTAGTAACACTGTATGTGTCTCCATCTGTTCAGAATGTGGTAGAAGAGACCAAAGAAGGCGTTAAGGAGCTGGTGAAGGAGGAACTAGCCAATGAGGCTAAAGAGGCCGCAGCAGTGAAGGCAGCAGCCTCAGAGGAGCCTAGCGGCGAGGCGAACGAGGTGACCGAAGGGGATGAAGTGGACCAGTTCCTGCACGAGATCCAGGACAAGGATGCGGAGAACGGCCTTGACCTGAATACGAACAACGCCGAGGACAGCAACGTGAACAACGACATCTACCCGGTGTTGTATTTAAACACACCCTACCGAGGTCAGTTGCTGTCCAGACACACACCGACACACACACTGACACACACACACACACACAACAATGTGTATTGATATCGAAGATTTATATTTGTATATGGTACGGCGAATGTCTGACATTGGCCGGCTAATGTGAACACAACCTAACATACACACCAACGGTGACCTAATGCAGATTTTTCCTCTATTACGTCATAAACTTTTTTTTTACAACTAAATCTTACGTTGATGAAGGTTCACTCCATGCTATGCGCATGCGCGCGTGAGCACCACAACTCTTCGAGCACGCGCGCAGACAAGGGTCACAAAAGGGTTTGTTTAGTGCACCTACATAGATTTTCGGTTGCGCACCTCCTATATATTTTTGCCTTACCAGCCCTTTGAACAGGATGGAACGCTGAATATGATGCGGCTATTTCGAAGCATTGTTTTTTTTTTTGCTAAGTTTGGAATGCGGCTCTCATCAACAGTACAGAGACCGTTCCCCCCGTCCCTGGTTTACAATATAGATACTTGTTCCGCTTCTGATTTACAATTTAGGGGGACCCATTCGCCACTAAAAGAACACTACGAGATATTTACAGATCTAAAATAGCTTTTTTTTTTGGTAAAGAAAAAAAACCGTGGAAAGTGGGGCGGGGGGGGGGGGGGAGAGATAAGGTAACAGGTTGTTTGGAGCTAGAGCCGTTCAAATGGGTAGGCAGCCTAGACCACCGTCTCTGCCCCCCCCAACTCCCATAGGGGCCCCTTCCATTATTTAAATAAATTACATATGGGTGCTAAGGGAGGGGGCCCAGCAGATAATTTTCCCTCTTCGACCCCCCCTTCCCCTCAAAAGGCCTGTGCACGGCCCTGATCGGTCTGTAGTTTATAACTAAATGTGGGTGTGGGAGAGGTTGTACTATCTGAATTACCCGCCCCCCACCGTCACTACTGATTATACATATATAAGTATATGGTAGATATTCATTTTTAGAATACGTGTGGACACACCCACTTGTCTGTGAAACATTTTTTAAAAAATAATCTAGCGTTCTCTGGGATTAAACCAGCGACCTTCAGGGTGGTGGTTGAGCGCTCTGGCCGCATAGTCACAGTGGCGTTTTAAAAAAAAAAGGTAAAATGAATGACTTGCCTGCACCATCTCACTTTCACAGATCATGTTTTACTTCTTCCAGATTTTGGCTTTCCTCCTAGATTCCCATACGCCATTTACAGAAGGAAAAGGGCCATCAGGCGAGTGAGGAAATTCTCCCCCGCCATCAAGAGCCAAAGGGGCGCCCGACGCATCAAGAGGGACAGCCTGTCCGACCTGTACGGGGCCTACGTCAACGAGGACCCCCGGGCCGAAGCCGAAGAGTACGTGGCCCTGAGCCCGGAGGAAAAGGAGTACCTCTACAGGCGGCTCCTGGACAACCTGGTGGGCCTGTACGACCAGGGCCAGGACGGGGAGGGCCTGCAGGAGGTCCCTGTGGACGTGCCCGTGGAGGCGCCTTACCTGGAGGAGGCCGAGGATGAGCCTTACATCCCGTACGAGGTGTACAACGAGAACGGCAACTACGAGCCTTACGGTGCCGGCTACAGGAGCGAGCAGCCGGAGTACGAGCCTGTGTCCAGCTACGCCAAGAGGGGCATGGTGGACTACTACCCACTCGAGGAGGTCGAGAAGAGATACTTCTTCCCCTTCAGCGACGAGCCCGACACCCACTGGGGCGCCTTTGTCCCCGAGAAGAGAGACTACGACGAGTCCATACAGAGACTGCAGAGGCTCGCCATGGCCCTCAGTGACAGCCCTGGGCCTTACTACAAGGAGATGATGGAGGTAAACAACTGATACGTCGGTGTGTGTGTGTGTTGAGAGTGTGTGTTGTGAATGTGTGTTGTGAGTGTGTGTGTTGTGAATGTGTGTGTTGTGAATGTGTGTTGTGAGTGTGTGTGTTGTGAATGTGTGTGTTGTGAGTGTGTGTGTTGTGAGTGTGTGTGTTGTGAGTGTGTGTGTTGTGAATGTGTGTGTTGTGAGTGAGTGTGTTGTGAGTGAGTGTTGTGAGTGTGTGTTGTGAATGTGTGTGTTGTGAGTGTGTGTTGTGAATGTGTATGTTGTGAGTGTGTGTGAATGTGTGTGTTGTGAGTGTGTGTTGTGAGTGTGTGTTGTGAGTGTGTGTTGTGAGTGTGTGTTGAGAGTGTGAGTTGTGAGTGTGTGTTGAGAGTGTGTGTTGTGAGTGTGTGTTGAGAGTGTGTGTTGTGAGTGTGTGTTGAGAGTGTGTGTTGAGAGTGTGTATTGTGTGTGTTGAGAGTGTGTGTTGTGTGTGTTGAGAGAGTGTATGTTGAGAGTGTATTATGTGAGTGTGTGTTGTGAGTGTGTGTTGAGAGTGTGTGTTGTGAGTGTGTGTTGAGAGTGTGTGTTGTGAGTGTGTGTTGTGAGTGTGTTTGTGTGTGTGTTGTGTGTGTGTGTTGTGAGTGTGAGTGTGTGTTGTGAGTGTGAGTGTGTGGTGTGAGTGTGTGGTGTGAGTGTGTGTTGTGAGTGTGTGTTGTGAGTGTGTGTTGTGAGTGTGTGTTGTGAGTGTGAGTGTGTTGTGAGTGTGTGTGTGTGTTGTGAGTGTGTGTTGTGAGTGTGAGTGTGTGTTGTGAGTGTGAGTGTGTGTTGTGAGTGTGTGTTGTGAGTGTGTGTGTGTGTTGTGAGTGTGTGTTGTGAGTGTGAGTGTGTGTTGTGAGTGTGAGTGTGTGTTGTGAGTGTGTGTTGTGAGTGTGAGTGTGTGTTGTAAGTGTGTGTTGTGAGTGTGTGTTGTGTGTGTTGTGAGTGTCTGTTGTGTGTGTTGAGAGTGTGTGTTGTGTGTGTTATGAATGTGTGTTGTGAATGTGTGCTGTGGGTGTGTGTTGTGAGTGTGTGTGTTTGTGTGTTTGATGTGCAGGGCCGTATTAGTTTTTTGCAAGCCCCATTCAAATGCTTTCAGTGGCCCTGAAAGCATCAAATCTTATAGGACTGAGTACATAAATAGGGCCCTTTGGAAGGGAGGGGGAGGCGGCACGCTAGGCGATCATATGGGAGAGGCGGTGATCCGTTGTGTGCATTATCTGTATGTGTATCACATGTAATGTGTATTTATTGCGTATGTTATCTAACTAGTGTCTGTATTTCTATGTTTATCCATTGCTATGTATGTGTCGCAACAGATTTATTGCCATATGTATGTGTGGGCTTCTATAAATAGATTATGTTTCTGTGGACTGCCATGTATTAATTATGTGTGTGTGTGTGTGTTTTTATTCAGTCTTGTACATGTGTAAATATTAGATGTGTGTTGTCTGTATCTTGGTGTGTTAAGTCTTGTATATGTGTGTAGGCCTAAATATTATATTTGTGTTGTCTGTATCTTGGTGTGTTTTCATATAGCTTACAATAGACAACTCTCCCGTTGTATAATGTCCCTCTAAGCAAGCTAATTTAACGAGTTCTGTGGGCATGCGCAACCTTTCTTGAAACGTTCGACGTAGTTGCATAAATAAGACGACACAAGCATTTTGTCAACGATTTTTCAGCAAATGAAGCTAATCGTCCGCGATTTTAGCTGGTTGTTTTGTTATGTTATGTATTCTAGCCACAATTTTTTTAAAGGGATAGATACGCAGAAAGAAGGAATGACAGCGTGGCGAAATATACAGAGAGGTAATTAGGCTGATAGGCAGAAAAACACATGATAGACATACGTATAGATAGACAGACGGACGGATGGACGGATTGATTGATTGATGGACGGATAAACAGACAGACAGAAAGAAAGGTAGCGTCAGGTTCCTCTGTCCGGTACAACCCATATGTCAAACGTTTGTATACAGGGCCGACATAGCAGACAACAAATGCCATAAAAGAATAATTATAAATAATTAATAAAAACTATGCTTTGCATGTACAAAAATAATTAAAGTACCTGCAGTAATGTTTTTATCATTTCGTGGGCCATCGGTCGAAATGTCGCGATATACTCTCTACTCCCTTGCTTTCATACAAAAATTTCAACTGTGCAAGCTTGCACATTTTGTGAGAGAGTTTGAGATTATGTAAATCATAGATATGATGTAAATGAAGTTCTATTCTCCTTTCAGGAATACAGGAAAAAATAAAAAAAAAAGTTGGTGATACAATCTACGCAGTTTAATGAAAGGCGAAATTTCAACAGAATGTGGCCCGAATACAAGAAAGTTGAAGCTCTGGTATTTTCTTCGTTCGAATTGGTCAGCTTAAAAAATAATCTTATGACATTAAATTTCATATACATGTTTTACATATTATATTTAAAAAAAGTATATGACGGTTATGAAAAATTGAGCAGTTTGTGGTTGGCTTTGACCTATTAATGGAGAGGTACATTTTTAAATTAAGATTATTTTTACGAGATGCTTTATTTGGAATTAAGAGAAAAAAAAAAACAACTGCGTCACGTGTCTTTTAGGTTTATTCATATTATCTTTTGTAATTTGATAGCCTATAAGGAGGTGTCGTCTGCAAAATTGAACAAATGTGCCAGTGTATTTCTTAATGATTCCCGATAGCGAATTGTCTAATAAAAGGTCAAATTGGTTAAATTAATTGAATGTAATTTTCATAATCTTTCCCCCCGTCTGTATTAAATGTGATATATATTTTATTTTAAATTTTTAACCATTTAAGCCTTTTTTTTTAAGTCTGTGATGATCCCATATCCGTTGGTACAATTATCTCATACATTATTTTTTTTTTAATAATTGTTTGTAAAGTGAAATTAAAAAAGAAATATTTATGGATTAAAACGGTCTACAAGCATTCCTATTTTACTTATTTTTATTTTTTGTGTGTGAAATATTTCATGTACTATCATCATGTGGTTATATTTCTTTTTATTGAATGTTTAGGCACTCCTTTCAACCAAGGGACGCTACTACGTGACAGTGATTTATTTCCCTTTAATTATTGATTGAAAACATTTTTAATATTCTGACCTTATTATTTTTTTTTTCAATTAGCACGGCTGTCCGAAGGGCTGCCTACCTATGCCTATGTTTTTGTTTTTCAAAACCCATCACGTCTGCCACACAAGTTCTTATTAGAGTGTAGGTGTCTGGTGAGATTTCCCCAAATTTTCTTTCACTGCAAAAAAACTATTTTGAAAAATCAAGTTGGTGGTAATCCAGGAAAACATTAATCCATGACATAAACAGAAAAGTTTATAACCCAAGATTTTCAATAATTTTTAAAATAAAACCCAACACTTAAGATAACCCTTAGAAAACCTCAAGATCTTGGGGGTGGGGGGGGCCCAAGTATTGGCAGCCCCGCTTTTAGGCATCTACCAGCTATAGAGAAGTTTACTTCATACATAAATAATTCAAATTATTTCACTGTTTGTTTATACATTTACTTGTAGATTAACAAGAACAAATAAATTCAGTTTTTATGTATTTTGATCTAACCCATGTTAGCTTAGCACATTTTATTTATTTCTAACAAAGTTTTCATTAACAAAGAAAACCAAGAAATGTTCTAATTTTTTTATATATATATATATTTTTTTTTCTTTTGTGAAAACAAAAAACAAACAAAACAGCTCATCCCTAAATTGTGATACTGACTTTTTGTAAATATCTTTATATGTTATTATATATATACATATACACTAATATTTTCAGTGGTTGTAATATTCATCCTGCATTTTATTTTTGTCTCCCCTTGTCTGTGATTGTTCCAATGCTGACAGTTCTTGTTTTCCAGGATTGGTCATGGTTTTGATCAGAAAATAAAAGAATTATTCAAATCTGTGATCCTTCTTCACCTTTTGTTTTGGAAACCAAATTCTTGTGAACTTTTTCCCTAGTATTATACCACGTCCAAATTTCTTTTATTTCTGGCTTTTATAAGAGCCAATCTTCAACTCAATGCCAGAGTAATGAATAAGCCTTAAAAGAAAGTTGTAGTCGCAGTGTGTAAAGGAAATGTATCTGCTGCATATGCCAGTATTGATAAGCAAACTAAGCGTCTGCCTGGACATCCCCCCCCCTCCAACTGTTATGGGGAGGTCACCTTGTTCAGACATTTTGTCACCCATTAAAAATTGAAACATTTAATCAGCCGTTATTTTACATTTTCATGTCTGAACCAGTAGCTCAAGTTATAACCAGTTCTAAAAGATATGATTGTTACATTCTGGTAGGTCTACCATAAAGAAGCAATCTTCTAACCTCAGGCTAAAGACATTTGGATTTTATGGGCCCAGGTTTGCAATCACTGGTATAGATGCATTTTCACCCCAATATACAGTGGATTCCACTTAATTGGGACAAATCTCAAAGAAACCAAACCAAGAAGCCAATTTGTATGTTTAATTGGGACAGCCGCTTAATTGGGACAAAAAGCCTCCGTCCCGATGTGTCCCAATTAAGCGGAATCGACTGTATAAGAATAGCTTTGTCAATGAATCAATGACAGTGAGGTTTTCAGCCTTAACATAACAACATATACATGTATATATACACAACGTGAACAAAAAACTCCTAAATAAAAAAAAGGTGTACTATAGAATGTTTTTTTCTTTAATAAAGAAATGAATTCACAATAACAACATGACACGAATTGATAACATAAAAAAGATTATAATTAAATGCAAATATATATTCCCTCTTTATTCTTAGTAAGATACAAAAAAATATTCCAACAGACTTTGCATTTACAGTGAGACCTTGGGTTATAAATGCCCCAGAAAAAAAAAAATTAAATTTTATCGGGCAATGAACAGTGCCTCGTGTTATAAAAGAAAATGAGAAAGTTTGAATATAACAATCGCATACAGCACCAACGAAGCCAATATGGGCCTGGAAGTCGATGGCAATGACTTGGAAGAGCATATCAAAGACATCAAAGAAAAGCTCATTGAAACCAAACTTGTCGCTAAGACCCACTTCAGAAAGATTCTCCGGCAAAGGGAAACGACTGATTTCCCACGATAGTTTCTTGGTGCAGAGGGATTCCCAGTCAGCCGCAAAAAAAAAAAGTGTTGAAAAACTCTTGAAACAAATTATTCTGAAATAGCAGAGCAAGTGACAAATAGAGAAAGTGACAAGTCTTCCATAAATAATTTTTTTTTTTTTTGGTAAGATAAGAGTAAAATTTATTTGCCATTAAACTTTTTTGTTCATATGTGAAGTAAATATGTTTTTTGTTTATGCCATATAAACCACCGGGTGTGAACTAAAAATAAAAGACAATATACATATACTTTAATTTCGAAACGGATTGTTTTTATTTCACTGATTACAATATTTCAGTTTCAAAATAAGTTCTGGAACTAATTAAATTCACAACCCAAGGTATCACTGTATAGTATAAATATATTTTTTAACAAGTTAACTAGTAAGTAACAATGTGTGAATCAGTGCGGTAGAACTTTGAAAGTCAAGGGACTTGTCATTTACTTTTAAATTTTGCATGCGTACGTGTAAAAAAAAAAAAAGATTTTTTTAACTTGTAATTCACATTCTAAGCAATAAATGGATCAATTAATTACCCACACAATTTCATAGAATAATTTTCCAAAGGTGTTTGAATATCTTGTAAAATAGTTACTACAAAATTAAAGAATTAGCGAAAGCGATATTTTAAAAATAAACCGCATCTAACTCTTCGGTAGATAATGATGTTACTTTGAATATGAACAGATGTGCGACTGGTGTATGGCGGTGATTCTCAAAGTAATGTGTCACTAGCTGATTTGAAATGGGTCGCCCGGAAAAATGATAATTATCAAATCAGGAATACACATTATTAGATTTAGCTTCTCTTTCTTGACAGGTGGGTCCATGAAAACAAAACAGGTTTCTTAGTGTGTCATGAATTACAACAGTTTGAGAATCACCGATAAAAATGTAATCAACAAAAAGCAATAAAAAATCAGGCTCATGCAAATTAAAACTGAAACTACGCCTTATTTACTACTTAACTTAAGAAAACTTTCAACCAACTGTTAATACTAAATATAGAACTGGTATGACCTACATGCAAGGGCTATCACCCACTCAGAGAAACTTACAACTTTTCTCGACCAGCTAAACATTATAAACGCAAGACATAAAGAGAATAAGTAAAGGTTTGGTCAAAACCGTGTACAAGTGTGTAAATAATGATAAACTCAACAAAAAAAAACTGTTACACAGAAATGCAAGCTTCCAAAGACAACACAATAAAAATGAAGGTGTAGCACAGATTTGTGCCATAAACAGGCTCCAGAAAGCAATGCTAAGAATTTTCTTGAACCCCCCTATTTAGCTAAAACATCAAGGAACCAAAAATATTTAAAAAATCACTACTAGGGAAGAGGGGGAAACAAAGGGGAAAAACTTCAGCAGTTCAGTTCCAAGAAGGAATTATGGAGATAGTTAAAAGTTGAGGTGTTCTACATAACATTAAGTCAACAACACTTATCATCTGGATTTCAAATGTATCTTGTCAGTTTCTAGATACTGCATGTAAATGTTTTTATATCATTGCTATCTGAAATACTCACAAAATACTATTCAGTCCTCAACTTACGTAAAACTGAAGGAAAAAAAAAAAGGACGATATAAAAAACTATTAACCAGTATTTGGTAATCGGCACTACAAAAATTATGACGTGATCTTTGTAGATTATAAAGCAATGTTAATTGATTTCACCAAGTGAAATGAATACAATACAGTATATACATAAAAACTATATGAAAAAAAAAAGGTAAAATAATCACCAGGACTAGCTTATCATTGTGTGATATTTATAGAAAAATGTCAAATAATAGGTGGAATCAAGCAAACTAAATGGTACTTTTTATAATTACTAAAAAAAAAACAAAAAAGTTTTTTCCCCGGATGATTTTGCTGCACATTAAAGAGCAAGCTGTAATACGATCGGGCAGTGGTCACTTCCAAGCACCTTGCTACGAATGGAACTGTCACAGAGATTCTCCTTCAGCTTTTCTGACAGCACAAAATAGTCCAGTCGCCTAGAAAAATCAGAAATAGAAAAAAAAAAAAAAAAAGTTAGGGGAACTCTTCACTGCAGCTTGATTAAAAAAACAAAAATTAATTCCCTGGATGCCTACACAACCTAAACCCCTCCTAAGTTTGAAATATAAGGGTGGGGGGGTGGAGGGGGCATCATTCTGTTATGTTGATTTTTTGTCCCTATTCATGCATTGATCAAGCTAAATAGAACTGGTTTAAGGTGCTTAGCACAATACAAATATGCCATTAGGGATAAGTCTTCAACTGTCTGCATTTCAATATTTTTTTTATTATTTTAATGTAAGAAATAAAAAAAAAATTTTATCAAATGAAAAACACATAATTAAACACTAAGTTAATTTTTTTTGCTTTTTTTTTTTAATATAAGTGTTGAAATTTATTTTATAGTTGAACGTCTGATTTAACAGATCAGACATCCTCTTGCGTTTACAGCTGGACAGAGCTTTGGGTAACTCCAGACTAACGAATAATCTATTTTTCTAACTTATGTTAAAAGAACTGTCAGTTTAAACTAAGCATCCATCGGGCATTTTCCATTTCAATGCAGAATAATTGGTTGAATGACCTATTATTAGTGACAGCACATTTGTGTTCTTTATCTGAGTTCTGGGTCCTAAAACCTCATTAATAAAATTACCAATATCCGTACAGGGCTGTGAAACGGATTGTTTAATTTTCTGTTTTATGTTCCAGTGGTAAAACCTCAACTTAATGGTAACACAATAAAAGCACACTGAAATATATATATTTTCCTAAGGTATTTTAGAAGTGTAAAATTGAAACCATTAAAAAATAACAGTGTAAGTGTAAGCTTTTGTCAAAAAATACATCTCACCATCCTGCATTTTTAGCACGAGCATTCATCATGTATGTCCAAAAAGTGTAAGCGTGTTCCTCTTTTGGGTGCAAGAAACGGAAGGAATCAAAGAAACCTTCTTTCAAAGTGTCAGTAAAACTGTCTCTCTCTTCTTCTGTGAAGCCAGCAGTCTTCAAATTTCCCTTCGGATTTTTAAGATCTAGTGGAAGAAAAAAATAATAGAAGAAAGAAGTTATTCCTTCAGCTTGAATTTCTTTTCTTTTTTTTTTTTTTATCATTATAGAAACTGAGAAGATCATCACCTACCTATGCTAGATCCTAAACATAACAAGAAAATTCATATTACATCATCTAGGCCAGGGGTGGGGGCGAACTTACAGCTCAAATGCCAAGTATGGCTTATTAAATCTGGCCAGCAGTTAAAATGAAGCACATTTAATTTTATTGGTTCATATAAAGACTACATCAATTTGATCTCGGCCCAGCCCTCTTGTCAAATTTATGAAAATGTATTCGCCCATCCTGATCTGGATTATCTTTACGTATAACAGTGAATGTCTGCAAAAAAAACCAACCATCGATGTCAGTGAACTCACCTATTTCCTTGTGTGCCACATTTAGGTCTCCACACCAAACAACTGGTTTCTTTTTATCTAGGGATTTTAAGTAGCTGCGGAAAGCTGTATCCCAATCTTGAGTTCTGTAATCTAGCCGAGGCAACCCACGGCCTGAATTTGGTACATCTATCAAAAAGATTTTTTTTTATATTGATATGCGTATGTTCATAAGCTACCTTAAATAATTTTATAATAGTTAAAATAATAATAAATTAAATAATATTTTCAAGACAAAAAAAAATAATATTGATTAAAAAATACAATAAATAAAATTATTAGTTAAATAAGTAAGCATTAAGTATGTCCAATAAAGAAGAGATAAAAAAAAACCCAAAAATAACAACAACATCGAAATTAGGAAAAATTAATTTTCAATCTAAACAAGTTGAAAATGAATACTGAGAAAATAGAGAAATATAACTTACAAGTATTCACCAAATAAAATTTTTCAAATTCTGCCGTGATCACTCTCCCTTCTTGGTCATGTTCGTCTATTCCTGAGACACAAAAAGAAAAAAAATAAATACAAATAATTTCTCTTAACAAAAGGCATAGGTTTGTAAACAATTTTAAGGTAGCATGATTGACTTCATATCATTCTTAAATTAGTTTCATAATTTCTAATTTGCAACACATGAATTCCTCCCATTTTTTTTTTTTGGTTAAGTCTTAGAAATAAATGCAGAAAAATATGAAATCATTAAGATTCCTACATCTAAATAATTGTAAATAAAGGTTTATTTTTAAGCCCACTAAAGATAATTGCAGAAACCAACATAAAACTCACCAATGCCTTCTGTGATTTTTATTGGTTTAGTCTTATAATAGATGCCAACTCCTGAGTATCCCTCAGTGTCTCCAGACAGCCAGTAGTCAGTATAGCCCTCCAGTTTGGCTTCTGCTGGGATCTTGCTTTTGTCACATTTTGTTTCCTGAACGCAGAATACATCTGGATTCTCCACTTTCACATATTCAAGACCGTCTTTCTATGACGGAAAAATATTTATAATTTGTGAAAACTTGAGAAACCTTTTTTCCCACATTAACAAATAAGAAATTACTGGTTATTTTAAAACAAATAGTAAGAAATGTAAACAATCAAAATTGTTTCCATCAAGCATGGACTTAATAAATAGCAAATGGTTGGAGGTTGCATGTAAGAAATGAGATTGTACTCTCAAAGAACATTTTGTTTTAACTTTTGAAAATCCCAAAAAAAAAAAGGGACTTGCTACAATTCAATAAGTTAAAATAAAAAGTAAAGTTCCTTTAACATAAACTGCCATCGGGGCAGATGAAGGGTAGAATTCATCTGTTTCTATAACTTCTGCATATGAAGGGATTGTGTGGTTATCACAGGCCCAGGCGCCTTTATTTCCCAAACTGAAATCAGGTACCCATTTAAAGCTGTGTGAACTTGTGGGACAACTTTGAAACTAATTCCACCTGGGAAAATTCCCATGGGTTTCACAGAGGATCGAACTCATGACTCTCAGGTCGACAGTCATGTAGTTACCCCACTCTGCCATCCATCCCAATTCAAGAAAATATCGCTGTTAAAAAAAAAATTCAAAGCATTAACATTAAAGTACGTAAGCATCTTCACCTCCAGCCAAGCCCTCAGACCATTGACGTTCCATGACGCTATTTTAAAGTTGGCCTCTTTACCCTTCGGTGATTTGGCTTTGGCTGTAAAGTCAATGCCCTGGAAAGAACCAACTATCGAGTCCCTTTTCTTTTTCGCTTTAGACTTGGACGGCTCAGGATCATTGGGATCAGACTTTCTTTTGTGGCCCCAACCCCATCCTCTGGACGAAGGTTTCTTCTGCAAGATGAAAATGTGTACAATCTCAGCAAAAGTTTCATACTGTGATACAAATGAAGTAATATAAATGTCAAAGAATGGCCAACTGAACATTCACTACAACCAGTGGCTGATGTTTCACTCTAATTTAATACCGACTTTTCTCAAATTAAATTTTTATTAATATTTGAGAAAAGTCGGTATTACTTAAACTTCGTTAAGTAAATATAATCATCAGCTTAAATCATTCTGCTCATGATGAGGTTTGACATAACATTAAAGACAGCATTATAGTTTTTAATGAGACATCTTTACACAAGTGCATTATATAAATAATTTTTAAAACTTTAAGACAATGCTTTCTATGTCATGAAAATTGAAAAAGATGAAAGCTTCCTAACTTATAAAGGTTTTAGACAAATATAAGGTGTTTATTTGCAGTCAACTTCCAAATCTTAAATCTTACACACACCCCTCCCTATACGCACAATTCTAAAGACACCTTAATATATAATTACTGGAGAATTATTCTTTAGCAAGTTTTACATATATACTTAAGGTTTGACTTTATTTATGTACCATTTTTTTGTCAGTTTTTGTGCTAAATGACTGAGACAAAATAGATGGTTTACACTACTTTGAGAAATGCAAACTTTAGTGACCCAGCAACAGAGGTAATAATATATATTTCGTCATGATAAAAATAAATAATTTTAATGTTTAATTTTAAGTGATATACCATACCTCTTCACTATTTTCTTCTTGTTCCTCTTGATCATCTGATTCCTTCTCTTCAACTTTTTGTTGCTTTGCCTAAAAAAAAAAAAATCAACATGCTAATGATAAAATGTAAAGAAATAAAGAAAGAATATTTAGAAGAATTTCACAAACTTAAGAAAAAAAACTTCTGGTCATACAGGACTTGGTGTCATTTTACATATCAAACTGGGAGGTCATATATTAAAAATCTTGGCAAAAGCTAGTATGGTTTTTTTTTCACTTTCATCAAATAATAATAGGAAAAAATAAAAATAATGCAATGGCACAATCCCTTAAGTGTGCATTGGTTAAAAACTGGCAAACTCAGCTGTTACAAGACAAATTTGCTACACTGCTCACACCAGACGATGGAATAAAAAAAAATTCATATACTTATGTCTAAAATATAACATCAAAAATATCAAGCATTTTTGTTTTAAATTATTGCACAGATCAGCAGGAGAAAGAAAAGTTTCACCCCCGAACAGTTGAATTTTATGTCACAGTAAATATCAAAAGATATCGAAACATCTTACTGGTTTTTTAGTTGCTTCTTTTTTCTTTGAGTTTTCTTCTTTGTCCTCTTCAGATTCATCGTCATCTTTCGTGTCAATATTTTTCGCCTTTTTTCCTTTGTTGTCGTTACTTTTGGCATCTTTGGCCTCAGCAGCTTTGGCCTTTTTGCTCTAAAAAAATTCAAGGAATTCAGTTATAATTAAAACTCATTTATACCTAGTAAAGTACCCTTAACCCTTACGGGCCATCGGGGCAGATGAAGTGTAGAATTCATCTGTTTCTATAACCTCGGCATATGAAGGGGTTGTGTGGTTAGCACAACGCCAAGCCGCCTTTACTCCCCCAACTTAAAGCCAGATACCCATTTAAAGCTGGGTGGACTTGGGGACTTTCACCAGGACCTGAAAAAAAATCCCAAAGTTCTCACTGAGATTCGAACCCGGGACCCTCCGGTCGACAGTCAAGTGCTCTACACCACTCTACCACCCATCCCCTCATTTATACCAAACTGACTATTTAAAAAATTTTTAAAATTAATAAAATAAAAAGATTCAAGTTTTTTATTATTCATATGCTAAAAAAAAAAAAATCAGATTTTATTATTTTTAATGATTAGATAATTATGAAGTAAGTAATCCTGACAGTGTAAAGTCATGTCTACATTCTGTTATACTTTTTTTACACCATTGAAATAAATTTACTTATAGCTTTAAATAAGTGACCCTCTATGATTCAGTCTACTATGAGCTGCAGGATATTATTTTTTTTTTGAAGTAAGAGATTAATAAAGTATTGTTTCACACAGCCGTCATACAATGTAGTTGGTAACCCAAAAAAACATATAACTTTTTTTTTTTAAAATAAGGATAATATAGAAATTAACCTACATCAAAGGGAACAAGTTTTAATATATATATAGAGTTTAGCAACATTAATTTAGTTGTCGTATCTTATACTAGAAATAAAAAAATGTATGGAATAACACATTTTTTTTTACATAAATGCCTTACCCCTTTTGGCGGCATTTCAGAAAACAGCTTCACTGCTAGATTGCATAAAGTCTAGAATATATAACAGAAAAAATCAGCACAGATCAGCACAAATGTAATTATAAATAATATAAGCTATTCCAGTGGTTCTCAAAGACTGGGCTGTGACACACAAGGTAATGTGAAGTGGGCCGCCACAAATGGGAATAATGACTTCAATGAGAAAATATACAATAAATTTTAGGTTTTCTCTATTTTCTTTCTTTACAGCTGGGTTAAGAAAAACAAACTGGTTCTTCAATGGGTCACAAATTGCAAAAATTTTAGAACCATTCAATTATAAGTCTACATTTCACACCTTCCAGTTCAAGGGGCCAACGGGGCAGATGAAGTGTAGAATTCATCTTTCTGTAACCACTGTATATAAAGGGATTGTGTGGTTAACACAGTGCTAAGGCACCTTTACTTCCCCAACTTAAATCAGGTGTTCATTCAAAGCTGGACGAAATAGTGGGACGTATAACCATCTTTCACCAGGACCTGAAAAAATTTCCTTAACCCTCACTTAAGGATTGAGCCAAGAACTCTGAGGTCGACAGTTGAGTCTTCTACACCACTCAACCGCCCGTCCATCGAGGCCAATTATGAGATATCTTTTAATTTTAACTAATCAGGTACGCCATTGCATCCTGTTTATTCAACATCACTTCTGCTGCGCTAAATGTACCTCCAAAAATACCATTAAGAATAAAGTTACTGACATGACTGGATTTCAACCTTTACAGATATTATGGATAACCAGCTGAGTAAAATTTCAGCTAATTAATGGACTGTATACTATAATAAGAAATACTGAACTAGGTAAATCAAAACTGACCACTGAAATATGGTATTACTTTGTGTGCAGAGGTAGGTAATTTTTACAATAATCAGTGCAAAGACCTATGGCCAAAGCAACATACCCACTGAACAAGATGGGCTTTACAGAGTTCGTTAATACCAGCACTGAGCTATATTGTAGATATACCATTACTATATAGTTATTTAGTAGAAATTTTGCTTCTACTAAGTTCTACCATTTTCCAACGTTCTTTCTTTTATTCCCAAAGAATATGTATGTTGGTTAGTAAGTTTTAGAAATTCAGATGCTGGTCAACACCCAAAGAATATATACGTTGGTTAGTAAGTTTTAGAAATTCAGATGCTGGTCAACAACCTATTTCATTTTAGCTATTATCTTTATAGTTTGTTGTAATACAATATTAGTTTTCGGTTATTAGACAATCTTCTGTCTTCTTTATGTGGAGCAGTCAAAATTCCCTTCGGCTTATGAATTTAAATAGTGAGAGTGATACTACTGAAATCACATAAAAATTGTATATCCCATATATAATATGCAGTTATGGATTGCTGTAGCATAGCTATTATTATTATTGATAAAATTCATAGTTAAAAAGACATTTTAATTTTTTTTTTTTTGCGATTGGTTTAAATTTTGTTAAGTGGCCAATGACAGTCAATGGACTCAATATAAATATAATTTGATATAAACAACTGTTTAAGATAGTCTTCAAAACATTATGCGTCACTTTAATACATGAGGTTAACAGTTAATGAGCTTAGTTCGGATAAATAACATGTTTCTTGATACCGCCGGTAAAATAATCATTTACATCATACTCACTGTGAGATATCAATAATAGACTCAACAGTGACAATTTATTTAATACTGTTAGTAGTAAGAGTTTTAAAGACATAATACTAATAGTAATAATACTCACATATTGTTTATAATTGTCACTTAATTTTAAGGCCTTGAATATCTGGCGATAAAAATTAAATTTAAAAGCAAATTTTTGTATTTTTATCGGATATCGTAAGAATACGCGGTAGATGGATGCAAATAATAACAACGACATGGGCAATTTTCAATCTTTAAAACCACTTTAAATTTACGAATACGATTACTTTGACCTTACACAGATCACTACAGTGTAAATATAATGTTGTTAATTCATACGCCTGAATCGAAAAGTTTACTAAAACCAAGATAAACAATAATAAACATAAACTATTTTGCCATGGACATTATAGTTACAAAATTGTTTGTATTAAAAGCTATCGCCTTGATTCGGCTTGATTCAAGGTTTGAATATTTGCTGCTCATTTATTAACTGGATAGCTAACCTTTCGAATTTGTGCCCGAAAAAAACACTAACTTTATTCAAGCACCGTCTATCCAAGCACTTCAACATATGTAATTTTAAATTCATCGATTAATGATAAACATTAAAAAAAATATAGTCTAACAGAATCATAAAAACGGAAGAGTTGTTTATCTTATCGATACCATATATATCTACCCTGACCGCTTCAACTTTGCCGCTCTCGAAATAAAATTATTTTTCCGACTTTCACAAACCAAATCCTCTTAAAAAAAAATACAAAAATATTCTAAGCAGACATCCTAAAGGGTGAATAGAAAGATTTTTATAATCAATTTTCCTTGTAAACCCTAAAGCCAGTAAACCCTAAATAGATGACTCTTCACCCTGAGTCTGTTTGTTGGCGAATGTAAAAACAATAATAATCGTCGTTTTATTTATATTTTAATAATTTTAAATTTCCTGAAAATTTCAACATAATGTATATTGTATGTCGTTTTTCCTTTCTGATAATTTATCTTTTTCTATTTTTTTTCTGATTTAAACTATACAAAATGCGCATCCTCAACTCAAATAGATTTTTTTCCAAAAGCCGCAAAATGTGTGTATTATTATTATCAATATTTAAATGCTACATTATTAAAAGGGGAAATAAGTCATTGGTAGAGCACTTTTAAAAATAATGATGCGCTTTCTATATGATGTATATATATATATATATATATATATTATGTGGTGTTTTGTGTATTTCTTGCGCTTGAATCTAATGTCCTGTCCGCCTATACTTTGGAGTTTAGGACAGAGGGTGACATCATTTCAGCTACTTTTGTACAGTTTATGCAATCAGCTAATTTTGAGCTTCTGTTTGATTTCTCAAAAAATCTGGCCAAATGAGTCATTAAAAAAAATGAACAGAAGCACAAGCCAATGTGTGAGGTTACGACAATCGGACAAACCAGACTTCAACGAGAATGTTGACTTAATTTTTTTTTTTTGCATGCAAAACGTCATGCTGCAGTACCTTCTAAGCCCAAATCTCCAGAATAACCACCCTGAAACTATAATGCACACACAAAAATGCTGGCTTAAAATATTCTAATTCTGTGAAAATAATCAGAAAAAATCATTTTCCACTTTTAAAATCGAGAACAAAGAAGTAAATGAACAACTATGGATGTCTAAAATATAGATAGCTAAGAGCCAGGAAGACTTTATCTCCCGTAGCTCTGTCTAGACACCATGTGCGGAATATTTAGAAAAGAGATCTCATCTTGGTCCATGGTGTAATCGAGGAAATCAAATTTGGACCTATGTGCTATGTGGATTTATATTTTTCACAAGGGAATGGACCATTCCAAAAGTGTACATGCTGGAGGGTCCACCCTGAGGAGAGGCAACACTAGTAGTGGGTCGTGGGCAGCCCTGTAACGTGAAAATTCTACAGCAGGGGCCAGGCATTCTACAGCGGGGGGGGGGGGGGAGAGGTAATACATTTTACTAAGTAGAACAAATAAGCAGGGGGGGGCAGACAAAACGCAGGGGGGGCCCGGCCCCCCGCACGCTACGGGCCTGGTCGTGGGGCCCTATCATTTTCCATAAAATACTGTAAAATGGATGCAGGATAAAAGTTTTCAGAGATTGCCAGGAGTCAAAGAATGTTTTGGCAGCAGCCCTAAAATTGCTCATCCTTAAATACATGAGAATTTTCGCAACCGTCAGTCTCCCTCAGGCTAATGGTCAAAGGGATACAACTCAATTACAGTACATGTATAATAGTCGGGGGTTGTTTTTGTTAAGATTCTATGCCCATAATGAGGATTATTTTCTTTGGGATGAACTATATAAAATATGAACTTAATTTGATGTATTATTAAGTGTCCCTATGCATAAATGTATTTTGGTTACAATAATCTGTTCATGTCCTTTGGGGCCACTTCGAGTACATAGAAATGCTTTTTGTTTTGTGTGTATATTTCCGATTGTTAACACCAGGCCTTTGTTTACTAGTCTGAGAAATAATCCATAAGCAACTAGTATTCTGACTATTAAAGTCTTATGTAGTTCAACAATTTTTTCTCTATCAGACATTTTCATAAAAAATATATAACGTCAATTTTTTTTGTCACTGCCATAGTTTTATTTTTATTACAATACATTAAAAAAAAAAAATTAACACATAAACAAAACATACCACGTGTCAACAGTGCAACCAATAAACAGCCAGAAAACAAATTACTGCAGTTGTAAAAAAAAAAAATATATTCTATCATTTTTTTTCCTAAAATCTTCTACAAGAAAAGAAAAAAAAAATAGTCACACAGTATACAAAAAATACGCTGGTGTTATTATTGACCTTTTGATTTGAAAGGAAAATAGTGGAGTAAATTAAAAAAAAAATAATAGACAGCCTGAATAATTTACTTATGTTAAAGTAAAGAGGAAAAATCCTCACAAACTGAATGCTAAGAAAGCATTCATTGTTTGATAGTTACATTCTAAAAACTCCCATGCTTTTTTCAATCATCAAAGTATAAAAACAATCTAAGATCAGAAGTTCCACATGAACTTGTTAACATGTCAACTGTGAAAGATTTTTTTTATGAAAGTTTTCAAATTTATATTTTTTGCTAGCATGTTTCAAATAAGAAAGCTAAGCAACGGTTTTCAGCACGTAGATTCTGTCAACTCATTAAAAATAAACAAAGGTTTACAGTCAATTCTTATTATCACAAATGATCTTAATTATAAAAGTATTATGTCTTAGGGATTGTAACATATTAGATTTTGAACTGCTGTAAAAAATTCCAATATTGCAAAGTTAGTAGCATGGTTAGTAGTAGTAGTATTTATATATAAATGGTTAGTAGAGTACTACTAGATTATAAAAGTTGTGGTATGTTTAGTTGGGTCTCATATGGTGAACTTATAAATAAGCTAACTAGATAAAAACACATCTGAAATAATAAGCAGATAATGTCTAATCAATAAATAATGGTGCATTATACTGTATATTTATTACACTCTGCCTAACATGAAAATTTATTATCTAATCCATTAATTAAGAATAATACATGTTATTAAGTTCTGTCTGTATATATGAAATGTTACGTTTTCATTTTAGTATTTACCTCCCCTCCAATAATAAAATTTTGCTTCTCCTCTGTATATGAACAAATCTAGAGAGTTAACATTAAATCTGCCATGAATTTAACATTAAATCTGCCATGAATTTTGCTTTTGGGCTTAGTTTTTAGTTTGATGGGACAGTGAGAAAATTGTCAATTTGTAACCAATAACAAATAATACATGTATTACCTATGCAATGAAAAAAATAAATTTAAACAGAATACAGCTTTTGATTTTTTTATTTTGTCAGTGACAAGAATATTCCAGCCAGATTGTGGTTAGCAGTACAACAATCTGTTCACAGTAAACCGTTGGTCAGAAATATTATTTGGAATGATACGTAAGTCAAGTTGGCAAAAAATTTTTAAGTCATAAACTGATATGACCACAGTCATAGTTTAAAAAAATGTTTCCTCAGAATATACTTTTTAAGCGTCTAAGTATATTTTGTTATAAAATCGGCTTTCAATAGTGAGTGGAAACATGCTTTCTAAAAGTTAGTTATTTTTACTTTTAAGCAGAAATTTCATCTAATTATATTTGGAGCTATAATTTATAAGATATTTCAGAAAAATAATTAATTATCAACTTTTTGACAATTAATAATTAAATCTCTGTAAAAAAAAAATTATAGGAAACAAACATAAAAAAAAAATGATATAATTAATTTAAACATTAAAAAATTCCCAGTAAAAAAAACAAACAAATAAAATAACAATATTCCATGTAAAAACAACAATTATTTCAAAATGCTCCATATAAAAGAATAAATTTTAAAAACAAAATAATTGTTAATGATGTTACCATCAGTGCTTTTTTTGTGACGGTAGCACCGGTACGGCATACCGGCACCTTTTTCAGTGTGGGGAAAAAATTATTACTTTTCTTGTATTGTAACGTTTATTATTAATTTATTATATTATTAATTTGTTAAAACTGAATTATTTTAAAATTGTGCACAATAAGAACTAAACTAGATGCTGGGTTTTAGCTAAAATTTAGGCAATCCATCACTGAGTACCGGCACCTATTTTTTTTTACAAAAAAAGCACTGGTTACCATTATAAAATTATAATCAACATGAGAATAAATAAATATTCAACAAACGAGACATTTTTTTTTTTATAAAGTTTGATCTTTTTTCTCAGAGATAATTAGCATAAAACACAAATTGATGATAAAAATGGTTGAAAAATTGTTAATTTGTTATGAAGCAATAAATCTACCAAACAATTCACAGATATGAATTTGGGGGAGGCTTGACTGATAAATTGAGTCTAAACAATCAATTATTAATTAATAAAAAAAAACAAAACAATTACAGTGTATTATTAACCTACAGTGAAAACAATGGTTAACTCACTAATATAATCCTTTAAAACTAATTTTCATTTTCTGAGTGGATAAAAATAAAACATTATGACATTGTAGACAAGGTCATTTTAAAGTTATTAGAGCCATAATTCTTTTTTTTTTTAAATAAACATTTTAGAAGGAAATAATTCTTCAATTACACTAAAAACGAGTGAACTGATAATAATTTTTTAGTTTGAAAAAAAAAAAATTTTGCTGATAAATAACAGATGAAATATTATACACGTGTCTGATGAATTCGCTGGTGTAGTTTGTTGCTAATTCATTTCATGCTCTTCCTAAACTCAAAAAGCCTCATCATTGTTGAATGGAATTACAGCCTAATATAATTATTACACATCCTTAATGTGGACCCTAAAAAGAGTAGAACCAATGGGCAAATAAATTACTACCCCAAAACATGTTGTGGTGGGAGAGAAGGAAAGGCACACAAAGCTGTGTCGTGGGGGGGCTGCTACAATACATAATGTACCGGTGGGCATTCTAAAATGTGCATACTTAGCCTCACTAAGTGCCCTGGCCAGAACAGTAAAGATGGCACCCTTCATTAAGCACAAAATAACCACAACAAAAGCTCAGTTCAGGGGCCAGGATAAAAAATAAATAAATTTTATACCAACTAAATACTGCTACTGGTTATGTTATTTTTTTTATAAAATCTTCAATATATTTTTTACCTATAGACATGTTAATGAAGATATGTTCCTAAGTTAATAATCAAATCAAATATTTGCCTAGTGATAGCAAGGTTATAATAAAGAAAATTTCATTCATAGTCCTAAGAGATCACATTAAGGCCCAAAAAAGGACCATCATGCTCTTCAAAATGGTAGCATTTTACTTGACCTAAAAATGTAATAATGGCACAGAAATGTTTATTTTTAGCCTACATATACTCCCATGAACATTTTTTTTTATCAATTGTAAAACAAATGAATAGACCTCAAAAGTACTTATAACATAATATGCACAAAAATCTTTCCATCTTCTAGTTCAGAATGAGAAAAAAACATCTAAAAATGTATAAATATAAATAGTTATCACAGTCTAAGAGGCGTGGAAATAAATAAAATAAATGAAAATATGCATCATACAGACAGAGGAGCTCTGGTGACAGCGACTGTGAAACAGTGGTTCACAAATTATTAATTCATTGATCATTCAGTGATCATTCATTGATCATTCAGTGATCATTCGGTGATCATTCAGTGATCATTCATGTATGAATACAAATTAGAGCTCTTTTTATCTGCTAAATAAAAGAGGAAAATTTACACATAAAATTAATGTTGCTTTTATTCTCTTTCCTCTATTGCATTTTTTATTTACTTGGTTCTCAAAAATAAAACCATTTTCAATAAGTGGGTTTGGAAGTGTACAAGTTGGAAAACCTTGATGGCCATCAAGGTGTCAATAAAAAGTTAAAATATATCTTGATATATATATGACACGTTGGAAACACATTAGAAATATTTAAAAATATTTCAAAGAGATCTGAAGAACATATTAACTAAGCTGACAAATATAAAAAAATAATTATTTAGCCTTTATAACTTGGGTTTGCTCAAAAGAGGATAAAAAAAATTATGCAAGAAAAAATAAAACAAAGGCAACATTACAGAGGATGTGCTCAGTGGGTGTGTCAAAGATCCAATCAAATTCAAACATAAGGATTAAGAAATGAGAACAAGCACTAAGATGTATCACACTCAAACAAATAAAAATTTTGATTTACCATGGTGATGATACTTCTGCTCTTATATCGAGCCCACTAAAAGGACATTTCAGTAATACCTGAGATTGCAATGTACAGTGAATCAGCATGAGCGCTGCCTAAACTATCCCCTAAGAGACCGTTGCAAGGCAAAAAGTAGCAGTGGTTGTGGCTGGGATTTTGGAACTTTGAAATGTACCATGTCGAAAATGGTCACAACCTGACATTCACCCATTATCAGATCGGATGTGGTGCGCCAATTTTATATATTAAAAAATAAAAATACTAAACTTACAAGAGAGGAATGCTCCTTCATAAAACAAAAAATTAACTTGTAAAAATAACTAAAAAACCAACAACTATGTGTAAGTATTTGAAAAAAGTACTAAGTGTGTAGTCAAAAAAATAAATACTTGAAAAGATAAAACTAAGTTAATGTAACAGAAAAAAATAATAAAAATATCTAACCAGCTAAAACCAAGATGTAATACCAAAAAATAAAATGTTTTTAAGTGTGTTTAAAAAGGTAATATAAAGTAAGAAATTTTTCATACACATAAGGTTAAGTTTTTACAACTCAGAAGAGTTAAAAAAAAAATGTAAAGAACATAGCAATACTTGTCTGGATAAGAATGTATGGTAACAATGGCTAAAGTTAAAACACGACACGTAAACTGTATCACAAATTGGATAAATTTTTTAAATATGTGACCATCCTTGAGAGAAATCAGCTTTGACAAAAATGAACATATACTCAACGATGAAGCATAATTTAGGTAAGAAAATGTAAAAAAAAAAAGCTTCAAGAATATTCTAGCACAGCTGGAAAATATCTTTCCACTTTTTCTAATTGTCACATGATCTGTAATGAACCTGAAATGATAAGCCCTAAATTTAAGTGCACTAACTCAACAATGGAACTGTTTTGCCCACAGCTCCTTCTGACAAACGCTTCTGAAGATCTACAGATTGTACAGGGCACCACTGAAAATCTTGGTTGGACACTGCAGGGGGCTGGACGCCTTCTGAAAGGTCAATGCTAACAAGAGAAGTAATGCATACCCCATCCTCTGACTTGCCAGTGCCTCTGTGTTCTACTCCTAAGATGCCGCACATTCGTACAGATGTTAAAAGACTTGTGGCAAATGCACTCTTTTAAAAAAGAAAAAAAAAAAATTTCTTAATATATATACAGTATACATATATATATATATTAGATATATATAGATATATATTATAGATCAGAAATGGAAAATAGGATTTTGTCTAAGTGCCAAAATTTTGAGATGCAATTTTCTTTGCATGTACCAGTAAAATATATTTGTATATGTTGGATTTATATTAGCCTTCCTCAGCCTGTTAGCAATCTAATAAATAAAAGCATCCATTACACCGAGGCTATACTGCCTAATGTAATAAAAGGAAAGAAACAATATTAGATTATGATCATATTATTGCATAACAATAACATTTACATTTCTTAGACATAAAATAAAAAAAAAAAATATGATCTGAACTTCAAATAGGATAAATAGATTTTCAGAGAACAGCCAAATAGACCTACAAATTACACTCATGAGTACAAGTAATTAAAAAAAAAAACATCACTCACTTTCAAAATGGAATACACAGAGAATGCTATTGACGGTCCTTGATTTATTAGTGCTGTTGGTATGTGAAGCCCGTTCTTTTTATTGGCTAATATATGCATGTTGCTGTTTGATAGTAAGAAGAAAAAAACAAACAATAAAAAATGTCATGATTTATGCCAAGCTCAACCAAGAGCATTTTCTCATTACTTAACACTTAACTCATGACTTAAATATTGCCCCGTTAAACTATGAATAGCGTCCCATAAATTAAGTAGTCAGATGTGACTAGAGAAACGATGGTATATTTAGGTATTTAGTGAACAAAGAGTAAATTAAAGCTGGACAACATACGTATTTTTTTTTCTCTCCTTAACATAAGCAAAATCTTCGTTTACCTGGAACTAGATCTGTCAACTATAACTACCCTGTGTAATAACTGTTTATGTGGTGCGATCACTGGCAGCGTTACAGGGCATCGAGCTGTCACGTCGGCCTCCCAGTACGCTCCAGCAAGTTCTACAAGTTTAATAATGTCTCTGTGTCTGTTAAAAAATAACAGGAAGTTAAATTATCTCCCCATGAGAAAATCATCTGTTTAACAAAAGTATTATTTTATAACAAAACTTATATCTCAATTATTTAATGCACATGCCTCCCCCTGAAATAAAGGAAGCAACTACATTCTGCTGATGTGAAGCTAGGGGATCGGGTTTGCTGATAATCTATACTCATCCCTTGTTACGAGAAATACATAAACTGTTGATAGGACGATTTATTGAAATCGTGAATTTAAGGGAACTTTATTTAGGGTATCGAAATGAACATCGAAGAATTTTCACCCAATTACAGATATCTCATTCGATTTAGTGTATTTCAATCGATCCTATTTTCCAGCATTCCACAAAGTCTTTAGTTCTACAAATCAATTCAACCTTATCTATTTCTCAGTATTCCAAAAAGTCTGTTAGTTCTACAAATCAGAATAGGAAATAAAATCAATATTTTAGAAAATAATGGGGAAACTTTTGGCTGCATTCCTTCCCTAATATAAAATGCAAGTGATTCACAAATACCAAAAAGGTTTAATCATACATGAAGATTAAAATCAATTCATGGATTTAACTGATTCTGAATTCCTTTACACAGTTTAAAGAACAGAAGTATTAAACTCAAGTTGTATCTGTTCCAGTAGTGAATTACCTCAGTAAACTTCCCAGTCTGTACATTTCATCTTTGCTGAAAAATTTTGCTTGTAAAGATTCTGCGTCAGCTTGATCTGTCGTTTTCAAGGTACCTCCTATCAAATGATAAACATTCCATTTATGAAAAAAACTGAATGGACTAAATTCATACCAATACAATCAGACAATCAGTTCTCTGTTACCAAGTAATGCTTATCATTATCAATGACAAAAAAAAAATCCCCCCAGCATTCTCCTATGAAGTGAAGACTGGAATTAGTACTTTTCAATTTTGAAAAAAATAAATAAAATAAAATAATAAATGTGCATGAAATAGAGTGAGGGATAACTCAACCTGACATGCAGCAGTATTATTCTTATCTGGTTTATTTATTTTAAAATCATTGCCTGTTATTCTCCCAGTAAATGTGAACCTCATCCATGCCGTGTTGATCTCTACTCCGATAAGTGTTGTCAACTCACAATCCAAGCCAGCCTCTTCCAAAACTTCTCTCTTGGCCCCAGCCTTGAAAAAAAAAAATCAACATACAATGCCCAGCTAACAGTAGGAAAATGAAAAGTCTGTCTCAATAAAAGTAACCACAGAGAACAACTTACAAGAATAGTCTCCCCTGGCTCTAATCGTCCAGCAGGTAAGTACCATTGACCCCGACACCCTTTTTTGGCTTCCTGAATTAGTAGAACCTGACCTTGTTCATTGAAAAGGACAGTCATACATATGTAGCACATGTTGGCTTTGGTCTTTGGGAAAAAACTGGCTAAGGGAACAAGAAAAAAAATATATTATTTTTCCTCCAGAAATAACTTAGTAATTATAACCTAAAGTTTTTTTAATTTTATAAGAAAATCTAAAAATAAATAATATAAAGCGAAAAACTCAGTTCTCAAAGATGGGTGCAGGGACGAGGCGTGACTGTTGTTGGTCATAACTCTTAGAGAAAAATTTATTGATGTTTTTATGCTATATACAAAGCACAAACGAACATAGATGTAAACATTTGTATAAATTATTAGATTAACAACAAATGAGAAAACAAAATTTGACTGTTTTTTATTTGGCCCATGGTCACTTAGGCTGGTTCATAGTGACATGTATTATCTAAGTTTACACTGATAAAAAACATTTGGTTCAATGTCTATACTATTTTGATGGATATTATGGACAAGTTGTTGGTAAAATTCTTCTATGTGCTGGGTATAACAAACACAAAAATTGTTTTTGAAAAAAAAATGCTGCAGCCGTAGCAGGCATTTTTAAAAATTTCAACTGCGGCATTCAAGAGGATGATATAAAGTTACTGAAAAGTTCGCTAGAGGAAAATTTCAAAATAGGACAAAAATATAAAGTCACCAACCACTCTTTGCATCAGGCTGAACATCAAGATCATTTTGAATCAGTACTTGATCTCCACGCAAGATGGTTTGAACATTTTCAAGAATCATTTTGACCTGCAAAGAATTCAATTGTAATGTGTGTCAATATTTTTTATTTTTAAATCTATACTCAAAGAAATCATTGTAATTAAAAAAGACTTGGATGAAGTTTGTTTTTCATCTATAATTTTGTAATTTTTAGAATGACTTGTTTTACTCTTTTTTATCACAGCATACTTTTTAAAATGTCTTTTACACAGACTTTGTTTAGCTGATAGACCCTTATTTAATAGTTCAATATGCCTTACTCTTGCCCCAAGGTCAACAAATTCTATCTCAGTGATGCTTCTCATGAACAACCTCCCTATTTATCACTCTCTCATTCCTGACGGTTTGGTCTCTGATAGATTGTTCTCAATATACGAGTCATTCCTGATTTATAAATCCCTCACCAACCAAAAAACCTATTAAGAACTTTAAAATTAGGACTTTGCGATTAAAAAAATGTACATAAAATGTGAAAAGTAATCATAAAGAAGCATGTTAATAGAGCTTGACATCATGAATGTATTCATATTAGTCAATTTCAGTTTTAATTAAGTTATTAAGCAAAACAATCCACGTCAATTTATAAAAAAAACAACTTATGGTCCCTGCATGCTTGTGTAAAAACAGCAATGTCAGAGAAAGATGACATGGACATGCAATTCACTTTAGATTCTCTTAAAAAATGGATTTAAACCATCGCTGACTTGATTTTTCAGAAAAAGTCTTAAAGAACAGTAGAGTTGTTTTTTTTAAACGCAGTGGCTATGGTTCGGTCCGACCGAACCCGTATTTTTTTTTACTTCGGGTACCAGCCATAGATAATATTGCTCCACACCCTAACCCTATCCCTAACTCTATTCCTATCCCTAACCCTAACCCTAATCCTGAAAAAAAAAATTCTGAAAAAAAAAAAAAATTATATATGCCATGTTCCTTATACCCTAATATAATCATTTTGGCTGGTGCCGGAGCCACTGCGTTTTTTAAATAGGAAATATAATTTCAGTTGATAAAAAATTACCTACAGTGACAGTGTACATGTTTAATTTGATTTAAATCACATGTCATGTCACTTAAATGTAACTTGTGTATCTGTCTTCATTTAGATTGTAAACATACCTCCTCCATATTCTAGCTATTTAAGAGTGTAAGAACCCTATCCGCCTCCTTTCAAAGACGGAATTTTCTTATAATTTTTAAAGAAGCCAATGAAGAAGACCATTGTATTAATAAGGCTAAGACAATTAGTAAAATGAATAATCACATAGAACTGCAATATTATTTAATGATCCTAATAATCGTATTAACAAACTGAATATTAATTACATTAAAAAAATAGGTTATACTGTCATAGGCATAGACCTAATAGAATAAATAATAATTAATGTGGGGGTTCAGCTGCTTACAATTAAAACAAGGGTGGTAATTTCGTTCTTATTTTTTTAAAAGAGAACACCAATAGATGTACTCCAAATCTTGCAATTACTGGTAGGATGTGCTGCTATATTAACATTATTGTTAAAATAAAGGGTATTGATGCAGACAGAGCCAAAGCTGGCATATTTAAAGATTACTCTTACTGTTCAACTAAATCAACAAAATACAGAGTGACTCCCCCTTAGCACAAAACAAGGAATGCTTTTTTTTTTTTTTAATGCTTTTTTTAACGAATCAACACTAGCATTAACTGTTTAGTCATGCCAGTCACTTTCACTACATAGATAGCATTTACATGTTTTAACGTTTTAATTTACGACCGTCTGGTAAAAAATTCGGTAAAACCCCTTCCTCTAATCCAGAAATAGGCAAACTACGTCCCTCAGGACAAGAGAGAGTCCGTCATGCTGTTTGAACCCCCCCACCCCACCCCCACCCCTTGCTTCTCGCCACTCGTGCCCATGATGGACGTTTCCAGTCAATTTAAATCATTTCATGTTTGGTCCGGCCCATCCGTCAAATTAAAAACCCAAATTAGACTCGTGCTTCCAAAATGTTTTCCAACCCTTGTTCTAATCGCGACTGTACCCCAAAGGGTGCGAAAGTATGTCAGAGGGTCAGAGGCGTAGCTTAGGGGGGGGGGGTCGGGGGTACATATGTCCCCGGGCGCTACTCACAATGGGGCGCCAAATTTATATTTTACATATAATATTATATGATTTTCGAATGGGGGGGGGCGCGGCGCTAAAAATGTATTAAAAAGGTACTGTGCCCCGGGCGCGAGTTAAGCTCGTTACGGCACTGCAGTGGGTACCCCCTTACACGTAAAGTGCGTACATAAATGTACTCGTTCTCATAATGGAATGTATGTGCTCACCTTTCTAAAGCGATAGGCCTACTTGGTGCACCGTGGTCTGGTGGATAAGTGAGGCAGCCAACTAGCGACCTTCTTCAAACTCTGGGTTGTCTTAAACGAAAATTATACGCCGATGCGTTGCCCCTGCATAACCCTTTCCGCACCCCCCTTGGGGGGTACGCGTACTACAGGTTGAGAACTTCGGATGTAGTGGACGAAAATGGTCAGGCTGTGTAGCACTTCTTGTCAATGTCTTGTTACTCTATCATAACTTTATTTTGTTTTGGCAGTGGCTACGGCTCGGTCCGACCGAACCCGTATTTTTTTTACTTCGGGTACCAGCCATAGATAATATTGGTCCACACCCTAACTCTAACCCTATCTCTAACCCTATCCCTAACCCTATCCCTAACCCTATCTCTAACCCTATCCCTATCCCTAACCCTAATCCTGAAAAAAAAATTCTGAAAAATAAAATAAATTATGTTGTTATATAGCTCAGTGCAGCGACTCGGCCGCTATGCAATAATAAGTAAGGCTGGTACCCGAAAAAAAAAATACGCGTTCGGTCGGACCGAACCGTAGCCACTGCGTTTTGTTTTTTATAATATTAGCTTGGTGCAATAATAATAATACTCTCTACTCCCGTATTAACATGTTTCTATGATAGGAGAAACGTTTTGTTGTACAATAATATATATATATATATATATATATATATATATATATATATATATATATATATATATATATATATAAGCGATTTGGGCTCTGCGTTAAATCGAAAGTCAAGAATTAATACAACAGTATTCAAGTTTAAAATACAATCATGAAAAAATCGGATCTGCCCGAAACCAAAAAAAATAACCTCGCCTACCGATCAAGCCTAAGGGGATATAACTCTATGCAAAGGTTTTGCAGGGTACAGCTAGTTGATTTAAATATCATTTGCATGTAATGTGTTCAGCTAAATATGCTAAAGATATCTAAATGATTAAAAATTGTAGCCAAACTATCAGTATGTCTTTTTTTTTTAAGCGCGCTTCGTTTTC
This sequence comes from Bulinus truncatus, assembly GCA_021962125.1. NCBI lineage: Eukaryota > Metazoa > Mollusca > Gastropoda > Planorbidae > Bulinus > Bulinus truncatus. The sequence goes on along the minus strand of JAGDYQ010000091.1, from coordinate 3,567,933 downwards.
ATCAACACTGGTATTGATCTGTGTGACATCATTTTTATTAAATCCTCAACAATTACGTTATTCATTTTGAGATTAAAAACCCATTAATTGTTGATTATTATTACTTTTATTATTACAATTTTATTTGTATTATTAGTCAAAAGTACAATCTCTTTAGTCAAACGCACAAAATATTTTCTTGATTTGCTTTGCCTTATTAGAGTTGTGAGAATAAACAAGCAATTAAGCCTGTTCCATTCTGGACACAGGACGTGTTAGCGCATTTTCGTATTATGTATCAGTACGTTTGTTAGCTTTCAGTAAATATTTGTAAATTTTGGAAATGTTTATAAATTCAATTGTGTAATGGATATATCTGTAAAAAAAAATTATAAAGACGTTTCTTTATATTTGAAAAAAAAATTATTGTCTCTTAAATCTAACTACAAGTGGTTTGTGGTTACTGAAATAGGACTCATAATTGAAAACATTCGAAATTGTAGTCATTTAATCGTCCGAAAACTCCGTCAATTGTTGCATAGCTCTGATACTTTCAATTAAACTCAGAACACAAGCTTACTATTTCATTTGATGAGTTTCTTAATAAATCTTGGTAAAACTACGTGCTGCAGTATTTCGCACCAAATGAACGGGTTATTGAACGTACAAGGTGTATATATAATATATAAGCCCCTTAGGAGCCCTGAAGCCCGGCCCTCAGAGGTCCTATCGCGAAATGAACTTTTGATGTACACATGGCAGGCCAAGACCTACAAAATGATATATACATCATGGGTCTAGGACTTATAGTTGCTGAGAATGGGCGCTCCTTTATTAATATAGCTTATATAGTAAAAAACGGTACTAAGGCCCCTTTTACGGCCCTGAGAGGTCAGATCGCGAAATGGAAAAAAGCCATTTCTTGGCAGGCCAAGACCTACAAAATGATATATACATCATGGGTCTAGGACTTATGGTTGTTGAGATCTAGGGTGGTGACGGACGGACGGACGGACGGACAGACAAAACGGGGACAATAGAGCATTTTTTTTTCGAAAATGCTCTAAAAACTGTCAGACTTCTAAGTTGGTGGATAGTTTATAGTTTGTGTAACTTTGTTGACTAAATGAGTTAAGATTCTCGCTCACATTCAGGGTTGTCAGTCTTTAGATTATCGTGGGCCCCCTAGGGCACTTTCGCATCTGAAGAGACATGGGGGGCCCCGAGCTAGAGACTAATTACGGTTCAATTGTTTTGAAATTTCATCTTATGGACACTCGTGGGTCATTGAAGTTTAGTGGGCTATAGCTAAAGATAAAATGACCATAATCCCGGCGATCACTGACTTTTGAAGACGTTGTTGTTGTTTTTTTTTCAACCATCCCTGACTTGAACAAATTTATAAGTTCTGCAACAGTATGTACTGTTGAACAATTCTTGGAAGAGGTAAGTGCTGAACTTTGTCGTCAATGTTTTTGTTTGTTCCAGACCTGATCAGCATCGCTCTCACTCTGCGAGCGCATAAACATTTCAGAGATGCGCGAGAGGCGAGCAGGACCGTTAACTCGTCGTCGTCAACACGAGCAGACAGTGGGTCCGAGCGCGCAGTGTTTTTTTCTCTGATGCAGAATAGGGCGTCCGCGACATTCACCTTAGCCCCCGCTTCTAGAAGCATTCTCAGAATTTGAAAATCGCGGCAAGCCTTGATCGCGTTGTGGAGAGCGGAAAGCCCGTCGGCGTTTCTGTGGCTAGGGTCGGCCCCGTGCATGAGAAGAGTCCTGACCACCTCGGTGCCGGCCGACCGGCAGGCGAAAATCAGAGGCGTCGACCCTTGAGCCGTACGAGCGTCTATTGCGGCGCCACCGCCGTGCCGAATGAGCAGCGATGCTATCGGCACGTTGGAGTGCATCGAGGCTACGTGCAGAGGGCATAGGCCGGTGACGTCACGTAGATTTACGTCACAGGCAGGCCCGGAGACTAAAGCCTCGACCAGGGGGTAGTTGTCCATATCCACCGCGTGCCACAGCACCGTGCAGCCCCGATCGTCCTGAACGTTGACATCCAGGCCACTGTCCACTAGCAGGCGGACCATGCCCGGCTGGTTCCTAACGATGCACGGGTAAACAATGGTCATCTTTAGCCGATCCTTCCTGGTGCAGGGGGTAAAAGACACAGAATCCCCTTTGACTTCGACGGTCATTTTTAAATTGGGGTCACTCTGGTGCTCCAGAAGCATTCTGACCATGCCGCAGTGTCTATTGTCTACGGCTACCTCTAACAACGTCTTTCCAAGGCTGTCAGTGGACGCTGCTCCGCTGAACACAAAGTTAGCGTTCAGTTTGTGTTTGAAAAAAGATTCCATCTCCCTCACGTCACCGTTGGCTACAGCCTTCAACAGACTGGTCTCGAAGAAAGATATTTCTTAATTCAACGACGAATTCATCTGGGGGAAAAAAAGTCAAGATACAAGTTATTAAACTTGTTGGTTTACTGTGGTAAGGTAAGCACGTGTGTAGTTTGATCAGCATGCGGGTGAGTAGGTGAGCACGTGGGTGAGTAGGTGAGGACGTGGGTGAGTAAGTGAGGACGTGGGTGAGTAGGTGAGGACGTGGGTGAGTAGGTGAGGACGTGGGTGAATAGGTGAGGACGTGGGTGAGTAGGTGAGGACGTGGGTGAGTAGGTGAGGACGTGGGTGAGTAGGTGAGGACGTGGGTGAGTAAGTGAGGACGTGGGTGAGTAGGTGAGGACGTGGGTGAGTAGGTGAGGACGTGGGTGAATAGGTGAGGACGTGGGTGAGTAGGTGAGCACGTGGGTGAGTAGGTGAGGACGTGGGTGAGTAGGTGAGGACGTGGGTGAGTAGGTGAGGACGTGGGTGAGTAGGTGAGCACGTGGGTGAGTAGGTGAGGGCGTGGGTGAGTAGGTAAGCACATGGGTGTGTAGGTGAGCACGTGGGTGAATAGGTAAGCACATGGGCGAGTAGGTAAGCACATGGGTGAGTAGATTAGGACGTGGGTGAGTAAGTGAGGACGTGGGTGAGTAGGTTAGGACGTGGGTGAGTAGGTGAGGACGTGGGTGAGTAGGTGAGGACGTGGGTGAGTAGGTGAGCACGTGGGTGAGTAGGTGAGGACGTGGGTGAGTAGGTAAGCACATGGGTGTGTAGGTGAGCACGTGGGTGAATAGGTAAGCACATGGGTGAGTAGGTAAGTACGTGTGTTAGTTGGTGAGCACATCGGTAGGCTGGCAAGGACGTGGGTGAGTAGGTGAGCACGTGTGTTAGTTGGTGAGTACGGGGGTGAGTATGTGAGCACGTTGGTGGGTTGGTGAGCACGTGGGTGGGTTTGTGAGCATTTGGATTAGTCGGTGAGCACTTGGTTGAGTGGATGAGCACGTGGGTGAGCGTTAACATTCTTAGGCTACTGAAAGAGACGATAATCTTGACATATTGTCTTCTATCGGTAAACGCTTATGGACTTAAGAGAGGGTGACTTTTTTTTTGGCGCATAAAACTGTGTGTGTCAAGTGTACTGAGCTGGGTAGCAAAGTGTAAAAGAGAGAAATAGACTAATGAATGCTCATGTACTAGTCCAATTCAGTAATAGAGTAACAGACATGTGTTTTCACATATGTCCAGCTCGGTAAATATGTAGGCCAAGAAGCAAGATGGTTATAAATATAAATATAACTGCTGAAATTAAAATGAATAGATTGAGGTGGGCAGGGCATAGAAAGAATGGAAAACAACAGAGGTCCAAAAAGCAACAGATAAGGCAACACACCCAATGAGAAAAGGCCTAAAGGCAGACCAAGAAGCAGATGGTTGGAGGAAGTGGAGATAGAAGACCTTAAAGCCGTAGGAGTGAGAGAGTGGAGGAAGAAGACCATGGATTGGGAAAAGTGGAGAAGAGTAGTATGGCAGGCCAGGGCCCTGAATGGGATGTAGTGCCAAAGGAAGAAGAAGAAGTAAATCAGTTCGGACAGACCTGTCTTGTTATTTTCAGTCCCAACTGATACAATTTGCCAGTCAGCAATATTCTAGAAGTATATTCTGCTCAAAGTGATAAAAAAATATATTCCATGGGGACATTAAAAAAGATATGCCCCCACCACCCCGCCCCCACAGTGGCGTCACTAGGCTTGGTGTCACCCGGTGCGGTAACTCGTGGTGTCACCCCTCTCATGACACCCCGGTCTCCATATTTTTTTCCAGAGACCGTATATATGTGCGCATGCGCGACTTTATTATTTTTTTCCGTTTCCGGGGTCAGGATTTTAGCGATAATTGATATCTATAGGTCAGTGCAAGTATACCAATAATTTCATTAAAATAATTAATAATAAAAAGTACGCAGTGTCTGTTAATATTTTTATATTTGGCATTAACTTTTTTTCGAAGCCTTATAAAGTCATTTGCTGTTAATAATCGGAGATATTTTTATTTATTTTTATTACAAAATAAGAATATAGGCCTAAAACTAGATATTTTGCATTTTGGTGTCACCCCTTGTGAGGGTGTCACCCGGTGCGGTCCGCACCCCCCGCACCCCCTTAGTGACGCCACTGCGCCCCCATACACATCCATGGTTTGTTTTATCAAAGACGATTTTGTTGGAGACTCTCGGAACGACGATCTTCCCAGTTTGAATGATGTCATTAGAACCACATACATAAATCACATCTGTTACATTAATGTCATGTTCATACACATTTTGTTTTCAAAAAAAAATAATGCACAAAGGCTAACAGCAGCAGACGAAATGTGACGTAATAAGCGTTAGTGGCGCAAGGGAGCAAAGGTTTAATAAAAAAGGGGCCGCAATTGTTGGCTGAAAATCTGAGCCATGGGCAGAATGCCCCTCCCTATTTATGTCACTGCAGGCAAAATATATAGGTATGTAACGACTGAGCCATATATAGTAAAAATATAATAACTAAACCAAAGAATATATAGTAAAAATACAAGGACTGAACCAAAGAATATATAGTAAAAATATAAGGACTGAACCAAAGAATATATAGTAAAAATATAAGGACTGAACCAAAGAATATATAGTAAAAATATAAGGACTGAACCAAAGAATATATAGTAAAAATATAAGGACTGAACCATATGTTATACAGATTATTTATTGCCATTTTCAAAGACATATACCATCAGTAAAAAAAACAACTGCAGCCATTATTGTTATTGTGGTGTAGCACCTGAATGATAGAGCCCAAACACTGAGCGAATAAAAAAAAAACCCAGTATTGCGGCGATTGGAGAAATCGATCTAATCAAGGAATTTATTCAAACCCCCCCCCCCCCACACACACACTAATTGTAACCCAAACAATGAAACACATTCATTAAACACACACCGAAGCAATTCTAAGTGCAATCCATGAGGAAAAAAATATTCGAGCCGTGTACATATAAACACAACCAAAATAATGTAAACTGTCACACAAACACACGTCATAACAAGAACAACAAAATAATAAAAAGCAGCAGTTGAAAAGTAGCACACTAAAAGAGGACAGTAAATGTAGCACACTTACCTTAGTAGCCTACACATTTGTAGTCGTTCGTAGAAAAAACCAGAATCAATCAGAGGTTAACAGCTTGACTTTTACCTGTGCTAACAAAATTGTAAGACCAATCGATCTGTTATTGATTTTTTTCCAATTCGCTTATTTTGTTAACCTATTTTTTAACTAACTAGTTGGTAGCCAATCTCTTTAAAATCCAATAGACTTCATTATTTATTACCTAATTATTACTCAGAGATCATTTGCCAGTAATGCGGTATTTTCTTCAGCGTACATACCAGGGATGGGCAATCTTTTTAAATCGCGGGCAGCCAAAGGTTCTTCTTTTTTTTTTGAGTCCTAACTAAAGGTGTTTATATAAACTTATTTACATTAAAAGTAAACATTTAAGGCCGGTTTTAGATGCGTAGCAGCCCTGGGCAGACAAAGAATCTTTGCCCCTCCCCCTCCCCTTCCCTTACGTTTTTTTTGCTCCACTCTGTCGACATTAGTAAATACAACATACTAACCGACAAGATGCACAAAGTTTGCTGCAGGCCGCAGTGCCGTCAGATGTGTTGCTGTTCTCTCTCTCCCTCCCCCCTATTTATATTCGATATATATTTTTTTTTTTTTGCGTTTCTGCCCGGGCATTTTGGGCGGCCTTAATGCAGTTGCACAGTTTGTGTACGTGCCTAATGCCGCCCATTGAAATGTCATTTGATGTGAAACAAACATCCGGAGACAGGGATTGCTGGGTGGGGTGGGGTGGGGGAGAGAAGGGGGGAGGGGGTTGAATAGCCCGAAAACGGCCTGTATAGTTTTTTTTCAAGTTTGCCCATATCTGATATATAGACCATTTTTAAAATTACTTTTAGATTTTACAAATCAGGGTAATTGGGTGTAGAATTTCGTACTGCTATTTGTAGAGCTCATTATGCTATACAGTGGGTATTCGGTTAACGAACTGTTCGGACAGCGAACAAATCGGACAACGAACACTTTCAGGAAAGATTTTTGTGTTCGGACAACGAACAAAATTCGGATAACGAACAAAAACTAATTCTAACGAAAACGTCTCGGGTCTCGAAACACCCGACATCAGTCCTCAATTTGTCCTGAAAATGGATGTGAGCGTGAGCTGACACGTCATCATTCATACTACGTAGCAGTGAGGCAGCACGGTACGACGCGTAGGGTAGTGTGCGACGGCACATCGTCAATAGTGTACCATACATGTGTAGTTGGTTTATGTCCTTGTGGTTTTCGTATGTGCTTCTCTAAACGCCTTATAAAAAAAACCTGAAAATTTGACAATATTATGGGACCTGAAAGAGTGGAGTGTCAAGAACTGTGCTCACCATAAAAACCAAGCAAGAGATTATAACTAAAGTAGAGAGTGGACAAATAATGACTGATGTTACCAGGCAGTACGGCTTGAACAGGTCTACTGTAGGCACAATCCTAGCTAAAAAAGATATCGTCAAGAAGACTCAAGCCACTAAAGGAGTAACGAAAATTACATCTGAGAAAAAAAGTGTCACCCATGATAAAATCGAGAGTTTGCTTTTAGTTTGGAAAAATGAACGGGAGGTGAAAAGAGATGTGACTAGAATGGCCATCATTCAAGGGAAGGCTGGAGAAATTTTTGAGAAATTGAAAGAACAAACTCTAGGCTCGTCCTCCGAAAATCTAGAATTGAAGGCTACCACTGGCTGGTTTACAAAATTTAAAATGAGATCTGGCATTAAACAAGCTGATGTCAATAGGGTTGCTGATCTCCACCCAAACGAAGTGGCTACGCTTACGTCAAGCGCCTTATATTATTATATCTATTGACGTAAGCCGGAAAAAAAAAACGAATTACGTCTTGATGTTACCGTGGCCACTGCGTAAACAAAAAGGGTTAGGGGTTAGGGTTAGGGTTAGGGATATGGATAGGGTTAGGGTTAGGGTTAGCTACAGTGTTAGGGTGTGGAGAAATATCTATTGACGTAAGCCGGACAAAAAAATACGAATTACGTCTTGACGTAAGAGTAGCCTGTCCCATCTCCAAAACGACATTGCTATCAATCATTTCCTGAAAGTCCTGAAGGAAAGAGAAAAACAACCGACATTGGGACATGTTCTTTAACGCCCAAATAAAAGAAGAAGAACTGATTAATAAGCAAGACTATATGAATGTATCATATTTGTAATAAATAAACTTACTAAGAAATTTTTCTTGTACATGACCATTTTTTTTAATTTAATTTTTAGGATCTCCAGAACGAATTAATTGAATTTCCATTAACATATATGGTAAATCGATGATCGGTTAACGAACGATTCGGATAGCGAACACAATTGTAGAACGGATTAAGTTCGTTAACTGAATACCCACTGTATTGGGAAAAAAGGGAGGGGGGGGGGTTATTCTCAATAAAAAGATATTTTCATTATTTACACGTTTTATAGTGAATGAAAAGTTGACACAATTTTACAACAGAATATTTTTTCAGAAAAAAAAACGGAATTTTAATTCTCTTGCAGGATTTTATTAAGAAAAAAACAACTTAAATTAACAGACCCCCCCCCCCTCCCTTTTCGACCGTCTATATCACTAATACTTATACATGTAGGCTACTTACAATAAAGTCGGACAAAAACCGGAAGTCTGAACATAAATCTTGTAAATTAATAATCAATTGCATTTGATTTTAAGAATTATAACTCTGCTTACTTATTAACTCCTGATTTGTCAATTGATTACTTCCCATGAGCTAGTAATTTGATATTTCTATTAAATTCTTTTTACCAATTGCTTTATTAGTCTTGAATCAAATAATAGAGAAATAGTGAATTGTTTCCCGACTGTTATATACATGGAAATTAATATGTTGATTTCCATGCCGATGATATTAATAAATGTTGGGTGAAAATAATCGGTAATATAAATAAACAATATGTGTTTACATGTTCATAATGCCCTTCATGGATACCAAGTCTGAGGGGTTGGGGCAGGGCCCGATTAAGGATTTTGTAGGCCCTAGGCACTATAGATTAATTCAAACTAATTTAATTATTATATAATTGTATATTTAAAAAAAAATATTTTCTTTTCACTTTTGTAGGCCCTATTTTTGTTTGTAGGCCCTAGGCACGGTGCCTATAGGGCCTAAGCTTTAATCGGGCCTTGGGTGGGATGAGGGCAAGCAACGGATATTTCGCACCAAGGGGGCCCATGAAACCCAATCGCCTCATATCTATATAATAATTTGAATTGTTTATTTATCTCATTCATTTTATTTATTTTTTATATTACTTTATTATTGTTTCGCACGACTGTTGAGGCAAAATTAAGCACATTTTTTTAAACGAAACAATGAATACTATTACAATATTTTTGATGCTATTGTGCGTGACGTCCAAAATTACTTCCCCTCTCGGTTTTTACTAAGGAGATACCGGTAGAAATAAAATGTTCACGAACAATGAGTGTATTAACAGGCTTGCGGAGCCGGAGCTGGAGCCGAGGAGCCGGGAGCCGCTACTTTTTGCTGGAGCCGGAGCCGAAAAAATCTGGCGGCTCCACGGCTCCAAAATGGTTTTTTTTTTATAGCAGAATTTTTTTTTTAGCTTTAAAATTGCAAATTTGTTTGATTGTTTGCCTCCTACAATTTGAAATGTTGTCATTTTTACGAACGCCATAACAGTAACACGCACATCACCACAAGAAATCTTTAATGGGGAATAGTTTTGTGTTCGTTTTAAATATTGTTTACCCTCCGAAATTTTTTTAATGGCATGTTATTTTGTTATATATAAAGTTAAAACAGTTTTATTTCATAGAATAATTGTATCATTCATTTAAAAATACATGTTTACTACGACGACAAATAGAACGCGTCATTTCGTGTATTATTTGACCGCGAATTTGTAATAGACTAAAAACAAAATTGTCGCTTTCTGTATTTAACAATTTTATTATAAACAGAATATCTAAAATAGAGTAGATAAATTTATAAGGCTGTGGCTATTCGGAACCGGGTCCCAATAAAATCCGATTGTTATTCGGACCTGTGGCAAATATGCACTAAGCTAAGCTATATTTAAACTTTATTAGACGGAACCCAAAAAAATAATAATACAGAGTCCGCTTAGTGGAACCCTAGACACTGAGTAATGATTAAATCATACAATTCAAACAATTATAAAAAAAAAATAAACAAAAAACAATAATAAAGTTTATGTATAGCTAAGCTAAGTGCATATTTGCCACGGGTCCGAATAACAATCATACTTTATTGGGACGGGGTCCGAATAAAAATCTGAGTTTATTGGTACCCGGGTCCAGGCCCGTATCCAGAAAGGGGCTAGGGAGCTGAGCTCCGCCCCCCCCAGGTTCATGACCTGGGTCCCCCCCCCCCCGTGCATGATTTGAGCTTTTTGACAAAATATTAATAATAAAGGCTATAAAACATCAATAATTTTGTTCAATTTTGTTTTAGGGGCCCGGACTGAGCTGGCCATTCTACTTTTTAAAATATTAATATCAGCACGGGGGCCCGTGTCACCCCAGCCCAGGGACCCGAAATTTCTGTCGGTGGGCCTGTTCGCAACCTTGTAATAGTTTTATATATTGATATCTTCTGAGGACAACTAGCAACTTAAATAAGTTAATAAAATAATATTGATTTCTGACTTCACTTTTATACATATGTATAATAAAATAATAAAGTACAAACTCCGTGATTTCTGAGTGATGTTATTTAATTTGCAAATTTACCTTTTAGCAGAAATTATTTTATTTTAAATTGAATAATTGCGACTGGTCAATTTGTTGTTGATAGATCTGTTCTTTGTTTTCAATATTTTATAAGAAATATCACACAAATAGCTAAGCTATATTCGTGCATCTTTGTCGTTCCTCCTGGGTTGTACGTTAAACCAACAGTATAATAATATAAATCAGGTATCTATGATGTAACAATTGTGTAGCAGAACTATTGGTCAATATATTTATAACAGGAATCAGAAATTGCTCAGCCTCAATAAATTTTTATCATTGAAACTCTTTACTATTTAAATTATTTTTAACAAAACTGCAACATGCCATGCATTATTGAAACGTAGTTAAAATTATATATTTCTAATTAATAGCTAAACAATCGGTACTAAAATGCACCATTCCAGATATGGAACTGCAAAAATTTCTTGGGGAGGCGACTCACTGAAGTCCCCTCCCCAAACCCCTCCTCTCCGTTCACAAGCTTTCGGCGCTTCGCACCTCCATCTTCGCCCCCCCCCGAACATTTCTTCTACCCCACCAGGGGCGGAATTAGGGGGAGGGGCCGGGGGGCATTTCCCTCCCCTCCCCCCCCCCCGGTTATCAAGTTTAAAGACCAATTTTCAACAATGAAAACAGTTTCACCTCCTCCCCCCCGGGGTCAAAGTTTTGCACCCCCCCCTCCGGTCAAAGTTGTCTAGATCCGCCCCTGTACCCCAGGATCAGTTCTCCGGCACCCCCCCCCTACCGCCGAAAAAAATTTCTTCGATCCCCGAAAATTTCTTCTCCCCCCCCCCCCCAATGCAATAATCCTGGCTACGGGCCTGCCCGGTTCCGAATAGTCACTTCGAATTTATAAATAATAAATGTAAATACTGAAGTCTTTAAAATATTTTAAATAATGTGTCATTTTACTATTGGCTAATTTGATCATTGAAATAACTTTTTATTACTTATGAAAATGGCGACTAGTGAATTCTCGATCGAAAATAATGATATGTTTCTGGATGCACTGAAATGGTTTGTTTCTAGTAAAACCGACAATGCGTATATTTTTCAAGTTCCTGACTATGGGGGTGAACGCGGCAAAATTTGTATAACTTTTTATCAGCGGCATGTTAGCGTGGAGCAATTACAACAATTTTTGTCTCGTGTGATACTATCTTAAAGGGAGCCGGAGCCGTCAAATTTGTGGGAGCCGGAGCCGGAAAAAAATATGACGGCTCCGCAAGCCTGCCAGTATACACTTGAATGCCTGAACGATTTTTATGGTACTGACAGAGGCGGATTTAGCTGTAGGGCACGCCGAGCGTGCGTCCGGGACATGAATTAATGCGGCGCTGTCGAAATCCCACATTTTATGTGAAATTTAAGTGCTTTTTAAAGTCAGACTTTTGAGTGGCCCCATGTTTTCTTCTGCGCCCGTGGCTTCCATTGATCTGACTCCATATCTGAATACTGGGCCCGGCTTTTGTCTCAGACGGAGTGCGTTATACTGAAAGGTTTTATTTACTCACTTGACCGAATCTTATATATATATATATATTTCCTAATTTGGAGAACTCGTAGATGTTCTGTTGACGGGTTCTATTAAAACGTTGATTGTCACAATTATCCGGGATGCTGATTACTGACAGACGATGAATCCATTCAACACGAAGTTTCACAATATATCAAATAAAGTTTAATAATGCATACTTGTAAAGCAGAGGTGTGCGGATCTTGAAATTTAGCGTCCGCGTCCGTCCGCGGATTTCTATCAATGATCCTCGTCCGCGTCCGCAGAATCTTACAACATTGATCCGCAGTCAGTCCGCGCGTCCGCATTGCTGAAATTTAGCTGTTTAAATGACTTGAAATTTTTTATGGTAACGCTAAAGAAGATCCGCGTCAGTCCGCGAGTCCGCAACTTAACCATACGAAGCGTCCGCTGTCAGTCCGCGGATTCGGAAAAGTCTGCGGATCTGCGTCCGCAAGCGGACGCGTCCGCTGTCCGCTCATCTCTGTTGTAAAGTTTGCCATAGCAAAAAAACATGACATGATTTCATTAGACTCAGAAGGAGTACATATAACACCTGCCTTCTATCAAGTATAAAGTGCAATTGCCTCTAAGAGCCTCTCTGTCTATTGGTATTTTTTGTCGCAGCGTCATAGCCCAAAAGTTACATACTCGTCATAAACCTAAAAAAAAATGACGTATAAACAATAAACTAACTACATTTACTATCTCGCTTGAACATAAACGCGTCATCAGGCGACCGGCTTGGGGGGGGGGGGATATGACCAAATGACTTAATGAGCTCCACCAAGTCGAGCCATCCTTTTATTCACTAAAAGGTTTTTTTAGACCTACTTACAACAAATTCAGTTTACTTTAAAAAAAAAAAAAGGTGAGGAAGCAATAATTGATTAAAGTAAGTGTTTATTGGTTTAAAAAAAAAACAACAATCTGTTCATTAATGAAAATAATAATTCTCATAATTTCATTAAACGAGCGAAATGTTAAAAAAAATAAGTTCTGCATCTTTAGAAAAAATTCCCAGTGTTCTTACACAATTAACCACTTCCATATTGTGCAACTGAAAGCAAAATACTGTTTAACAAATGAACATTTGAGGTTGTTTTCTTTGGTATAGACTTTTAGTACACTATTTTATACACACAACACCGTGATGTGCACGCCTTTTATGTGTACGTGAAGAACGCAGTAACATTACAGCGACTGCTGGGCTCGAAGCATGTCGTGACTCGCAGCCTGGCCCAGTGAGCGCTGTAGCCGTCGGGAAAGATGAAATATGAGTAGGAGATGCCATAGGTCGAGCCAACGGAGACGTCAGTGAGGGTTGACCACATCAGCTCGCCATCCCTGTGTCCTGCAAGGGAAAAAAAAACAACACCTGTCACAGGTGAATTTTTCATGTCAATTTCAGTGGGTGTGTAAGTGTGTGCGCATCAGGCAGACCTGTATGTTCAACTGTATCAAAATTTACCTTCAGAGCCTGTGAAGTCCACCTCTATGTTCAACTGTATCAAAATTTACCTGCAGAGCCTGTGAAGTCCACCTCTATGTTCAACTGTATCAAAATTTACCTGCAGAGCCTGTGAAGTCCACCTCTATGTTCAACTGTATCAAAATTTACCTGCAGAGCCTGTGAAGTCCACCTCTATGTTCAACTGTATCAAAATTTACCTGCAGAGCCTGTGAAGTCCACCTCTATGTTCAACTGTATCAAAATTTACCTGCAGAGCCTGTGAAGCCCACCTCTATGTTCAACTGTATCAAAATTTACCTGCAGAGCCTGTGAAGTCCACCTCTATGTTCAACTGTATCCTGCTGCCAGCGTGAAGATTGACGTGAAGAACTTTTTTGTCAAACCCAGTCATGAGGTACGGGTCAGACACGTTCCCTGTGCCCACCAGGTCCTGCCTCCACACGGCACCCCATCCCTGTGGATGTAAATAGGAGCCACCCACGTGGATCGGTCAAATAATGAAAGAACAAATTTACCAAGATTACTCAGGAGTACTTGTGTATTTGTAACTATGACTGCTAGCGATGAGGAGTACTGTTGTATTAGTAACTACGACTGCATGCACTGGGATGCACTTCGGTCTATTTGTACCGATGACTGCAGACAGTGGCACAACCAGGGGGGGGGGGGGGGGCAGGGCTAAATCATCAATACAAAATTAATGTTATAAAGTTACAAAAAAAGATTGTCAAACTGTCTTTTTTTTTTAACTATGTGAGCCAGCATTTTTTGCTGGTTGCGCAGCTGACTGCAGGTGCTAAAGAGTACTTGTACTTTTTGTATCTACGACTGCTTGCGCTGCGATGCACTTCGGTATTTGTACCTATGACTTCTAGCGCTGATGAGTACTTTTGTATTAGTGATTACGCCCAATGTCAACCCATTTTGCCGCCTCTGTAGTGAAGTTTAAGAAAACGTGGATCTTCTGCTCTATTAGAGCTCTGAGCTGCTCGCGGACCACAGAGTGGACCAGTCGGGCAACTTGCTCGCCATATGAATTACAGCTTGTAGCTTATAAAGCTGTAAAATGCTGCATACATTTCCGTTTTGTACCCCTTCAATCTCCGACGCTCCAGGCTACTCTTTCAAGCGCCCGAGGTGTGAACGTTAATCGCGGTGTAGGATTTAAACAAACAAACAAACAAAAATGTCATTCTGATTGTGTCACACGGTGTGATGACAAGATGAGATCATTTAATTCTGAACTCTAGATATTCTAGTGTACAGATTGTATCAGATATATCATACATACATTAAGAATCAAGCAAGTTCAAGAGATCAATACCATCCCTACCTGTGGTTTACCAAAACTCCAAAGGTCATCAGTTTTACCAAACCACAGCCCAGACTGGGACTGACCGGTCACCACGTTGTTGTCAAAAATGGAAGACACCTGACATAAACAAACACAAAACTAAACATTTTGTCAACATTCCGTTAAAACTTTTTTTTTGTTCAAATAGTTAATTATTGTTTGCAATTATCAAGAGGTTCTTTAAGTCCCCCCACCAATACTTTGAGAGCAGGAAGATCACTGTGAAATTTTAAAATAAGTTTAACAGATGAAACCTGTGTCCATGAATGAAAAAGGAAAAAGTGTGAGTGTGTGTGTGTGGGGGGGGGGATTCCATTTATAAACTGTAATCTTGTCCTTAGATTGGTTTGCCTTACTGTGAGTCTATGGCCTACTGAACTGATTTACCCCCAAGACCAGGAATCCCCTGAATGACCTACTGACCTGATTTCCCCCCAAGACCAGGAATCCCCTGTATGACGTAAAGTCTGGAATGACGCGCAGGTGTTGTGATATCGGACGTATCCCCCAGGTGCTGCCTGTCCAGCCCAAGGGAGACAACTCATAGAACATCCCGTGCATGTCCATCAGGTAACGTTCGGTCTCCACCTCCCTGATCCTCGGCCACTCGGTCTGCCAAAGATGGTCAAACGCGTGGGAGGCTTTTGGTAGCCTGTACGTCTGCCAGTGGTTGTACTCTGGGAAATAATTTTTAAAAAAAGTTTGACCATAGATGGACTTTTTTGTCCAACATTACATAAATATTGCTTTCGTACATTGTTCTCTAGCTGCATTGGAGATCAAATGGAGTCCAGCAGGATTCATTAGTTTATTGCGTTATGACGTATGTGATGAGCCATATAATGTGCGCAGCGACCGCCTAAACATCATTATCATTGTGCTGTTGGTGGTTAAACGTTCTTGGGGGGGGGGGGGTTAGAATCAGTTCAAGTACAAACGTATATTTACGTTTGTAAATATCGATGATCGGAAGCTAATCGATGATCAGAAGCTAATCGATGATCAGAAGCTAATCGATGATCAGAAGCTAATCGACGATCGGAAGCTAATCGATGATCGGAAGCTAATCGATGATCGGAAGCTAATCGATGATCGGAAGCTAATCGATGATCGGAAGCTAATCGAACGTAGAACATTAAAAAAATTGTTATTATCTTTGATTACGTCATTTGCATGCGCCAATTAGGAGTTTCGTCAATTAAAAAAACACATTCGCAAAATTATGGCTCATTAAAATGCAAAAAATAAACGGTAAAAATATCTTAATCCTGACAAAAGAATAATATATCAGCCGGCATTACTTGAGTCAAACAGAATCATTAAGTGAAGTCTCGTGTATTTTGGTTCAAACGATGTGGATTTCCACGCGACACAATCGAACATACATTTAAATAGAGAGAGAGAGAGAGAGAGAGAGAGAGAGAGACACAGAGAGAGAGAGAGAGAGAGAGAGAGAGAGAGAGGCATATTTTTTTAGCAATATGCTATGCAACAACACACATAAATACCCGATTCTTCCCCATCGTACACTTTGAGAATCACTGAACGATAGTCCCAGCCCAGGGCGTAGATCACCCGTCCAAAGTTCCGCCGGCCTGTGACTTCAACAAACGCGGTCTTCTCTAGTATTGTCCAGTTGTTGCCAGGACCTGTCCACTCTGCCAGTCGCCCACCGTGCTGTAAACTTTGCAAAAAAAGTTGAAAATTAAGACAAATGGTCACCTAGACAAATGGTCACCTAGACAAATGGTCACCTAGACAAATAGTCACCTAGATAAATGGTCACCTAGACATATGGTTACCTAGACAAATGGTCACCTGGACAAATGGTCACCCGGACAAATGGACACCTAGACAAATGGTTACCTAGACAAATGGTCACCTAGACAAATGGTCACATGGACAAATGGTCACCTAGACAAATGGTCACCTAGACAAACGGTCACCTAGACAAACGGTTACCTAGACAAATGGTTACCTAGAAAAGTGATGCATATCTGACACCAACATGACAACCAAAGGAAAAATAAAAGGCATCAATTAAACTACTAAAAAGGTACATTAGAAAAAAAAAATCAGTGTTGCAATATTTCAAGGATTTTATGTTAACATTTCGGAGTTGGCAGTAAGTTCATTAGATGTTTTTTTTTATATAAGTCACTGTAAAGATGAAATGTTTACCTCATAGGCAGCGTCATTGTTATCTAATATGTTTTTTTGGCGTCCTCACCCCCCCCCCAACATGACAAGTGGCAAAAAACTTATAATAGTGCCCTTTCGGCGCCCCTTTCTAGTTCGGCCCCTTGTGCGGCCACACAACCCATCGTAACGCTCCTACATTACTGCCAATGGGCCCTATATTCAACTAATAGAACGTTTTTGTTGTGCCCTTCGTTCGTTCACACCACACCATGGGGTTATCATTTGTGAGGGGGTGCGGCATGAGGGTGTATTCGCCCCCCCCCCCCGTCACCCCCGAAAATCTGTCCCCCACCCCCCAAGAATCTGTGATTCTTTAATTTTTTTTTTAAACAGGAATAAATTTTTTTCTAATTTTTGTGTATTTAGTTTGAGAGTTGCGCAGAAGATTATTATCTGCTGTTAGAATATTATATGTGGGTGTGAGAGCTGTGTTGGGTCAGTTAGCGTGTTTGAATGGCATGGCGTGGGTTTGATCGTGAAAAAAGGGTGGAAGATCAAAGTAGTGAATGGAGAGGGACCGGAGTGACCATTATGACCAGTGGAGCATGGCTGGATTTGGTTGAAGAGATCAGGGGGGTTAGGAGGGAAGGTGGTTGTAGGGGAACGTGGAGAAGGGAGTTAAGCAGACAGTAAAGAAATCATCGTATGTGACAGTTGTTAGTTGACGAGTGTAAAAGTTAGGCAGTTGGTGACTATACTTTATTGTTAATTGGTCATCATTCTGTTTTATAGATTTGATGGATTAAACTTATATTATTTCGTTTTATGAATACATTGTTCCTATTACTGATTGGATATTAGAAGTGTTCGCTGTTGTGCATTAGCGAGTGTTTTCCCAAGTGTCATTTCGTACATTCGGTGCTTTTTGTTCAAGAGGCAGTTGGAATGTCGATCTTCAAGAATGCGGACATATTATGAAGTATTAACGAAGGTGATAAATTAGAGGCCCAACAAGAACCTGTACACAACATAATTATCAAAAAAAAAATCGTGAGCAATACGTTTCAAAACGCACAGCAGATAATTGGTGAATGTAAATAATGTAATGCTCCAAATAACGTTTGAGAAAACGCAGTGACATGTTTGAGGCAAAATTTAATTGTGTAATACTCAAGCGTATCATTAGGGGCATTATACAGGGACAAAAAAGGGACATTGTACAGGGACAAAAAGGGACATTGTACAGGGACAAAAAGGGACATTGTACAGGGACAAAAAGGGACATTGTACAGGGACAAAAAGGGACATTGTACATGGACAAAAAAGGGGCATGGTACATGGAAAAAAAAGGGGCATGGTACATGGAAAAAAATAACATGCTTTGTGAATTTGTAGAGAGACCTAGACCCTGAAACATAATGTGGGAGAACCTCAAAATTTTTTAGCTACGCCACTGGTCAGCTATCTCTACAGAATCTGGGTTGGGTTTCGTGTGTAAATATTTTTTTCTTGATTTTACTTCGTTTGGTTCAAAAAGTTTTTTTTTTTAATGCGTCAAATCAGGATACTAGAATCGCTAGTTTTTGGTACTTTGTTTGAGCGCTAGTTTACATGTAACATGCGAATGAGCCAGTCAAGACTTTTGAATCATACGAACCGAGCACTCACCCTTTGAAATCATTCAGTTCAAATGTGTTACTGGCCACCACCAGTCTCCCGTTCATGGTGTGAGCGGCTTTAAAATGCGGTTGTTCCCCTTGTGAGGTCGGGATGCTGAGCTCTTCCACCAGATCAAACACCTGGGTGCAGTTCATGGCTATAACGTCACACTCCCACAACGGTCCGTCCATGCTCAACATATAAACCTGTGCGTGTTGGAGAGGGGGGGTGAATTAATGCGATCTGTTACTTCATTACAATGGTCGCATGCACCTGTAACATCAATTGTTGGGTTTTTTGTTTCCAGCGTTCTGAATTGTAAACCTGTGGTCACAGCGGTCCACACAGTGTGGTCCGCACAATATATTATGCAGTTCGCCAGTTACATGTATTAGTATTAGATTAATTCTAAATAGTTAATAAAGTAAAGTTCCCTAAGCCCTAAAGGGCCATCGGGGCAGATGAAGTGTATAATTCATCTGTTTCTATAACCTCGGCACATGAAGGGGATTGTGTGGTTAGCACAACGCCCAGCCGCCCTTTACTTCCCCCAACTTAAAGTCAGGTACCCATTTAAAGCTGGGTGGACATGTGGGACGACTTTGAAACATATTTCACCTGAAAAAATTCATGTGGTTCTCACCGAGGACTCTCAGGTCGACAGTCGAGTATCTACACCACTCGCCACCCGTCCCACCTAAATAGTAAGCGTCATGAAAAAAAAAGTTACTATTATTAGAGAGAAATTAGTATACAACTGACTTCTTAATAATAATATCCTTGAAGAGTAGGCACACATAGTAAGTATTGAGGGATGAAGAAATCAAAGTACTAGCCACT
This sequence comes from Bulinus truncatus, assembly GCA_021962125.1. NCBI lineage: Eukaryota > Metazoa > Mollusca > Gastropoda > Planorbidae > Bulinus > Bulinus truncatus. The sequence goes on along the minus strand of JAGDYQ010000091.1, from coordinate 3,548,690 downwards.
GTAGTCAGTGGCGGTTCTTTGCTAAAATTAGATGGGGTGCAGCTACAGAGTATATAACCTTTGACTTTAAATTGTGTAAAAGGAAACAAAACATCTGTAAAAAAAAAAAAAATTTATTCGGAAACTTGATAATATCATAAAAGAATGAATAAAAGAACAAAATCTAATATTTGTTTACTACTAGCTATAGCCTAAATTGATATTTTTGGAACTGCAAGAGCGACAGTGCTTTTTCTCTCTTGCAACTTTTTTTTTTATGCACGCATACAATGTACTGCCCAATACCTCTCCACTGGAACTAAGAATCACACAGTTCTATACAAAGATGTGGCAACCTTTTTAAAAAAAACGTGGGGACGTTAATATACTGACCGATGTTAGACTAAATGATTATACTTTGTGTACAAGAATAACGTATCTACGACATAATGACGTTTTATATTGAATGCTATCGATAATTGGGTGCTGCAACTCCACAGTACCTATATGCGAGCCGACACCGGTTTTAGTACACATAATTTAAACTGACCATTGTTTCTGGGCTGGTCAAGTGTTCAGCAGTAGCGGCCACTCGGACATACAATAGGTCTCGAAATGTTTTGATCTGGCCCAACATGTCAACTACCCAGGCCCCGATGATGATCTGATTGGTCTGTCGGTGCAGCAGACGGTTGGCGAATGTAGAGTTATGGTCCCTGACTTTCTCCATCTTTAAAACAAAAAGGAAGAGATATCAAGAATGAACGAACTCATTGATTGATGGATGGATGTGTTGGATGAATGGGATGAATGAATGGATGTGATGAATGGATAGAATTGATTGATGGATGAATGTGATGGATGGATGGATGTGATGGATGTGATGTATGAATGGGGTATGTGTGATGGATAACTAAGGCCGTCGTTAAATATTATTTAGTTTATAAACATTTCTAGATAGCATACATTTATTTTTAATTTTAGCGTATTTAAATGGAATTGTAATTGAAGTATCATTTAAATAAAAATGATGTAACGGTGCATGTAATTTGATCATTCTTAGATCATTCCAATATTTTAAAATTCTTTGAGTCTACTGTGATATCAAACTTCCACTAATTTGACAGAGATAATAAATTAAGCTTGTTTGAAATAGATCTACATTATCTTCACTTATAGCCGTAACGACATATTTCTTAGTTGTTGTTCATATTATACCACCCCTCTTAACGGTTTTTACCTGTCCTTACCAGTATGGGTAACAACCCCATCTCCCCTGCTTCCGACCAAATAACAGTGTTAAATAATAGATGAACGAGCCCTTACCTGGAATGTACTGTCAATGACGTAAAGTCCAGCTCCGCTCCCACCCCCGGGCACAGACAAGTACGACACCATGTACAGCTTGTCTGCCCAGGGCATCAGCGCCCCCACCCCGCTCTCCGACCTAACCGGGCCACTGTCCGCGACTACGGCAAGATTCGGGAAAATCCCGTTCACGTGAAAAAACGCAGATTTGACAGCCGATTTCGATGACGTCATTCTGGGCTGATCAGAAGCACATTTTGAACTGCCGGCTGACCCCTTCTTCGACTTTTTGTCAAGCATTATCGTGAAGGATTTGTCTGATCTGTCTCGTTTTTCAAACTTGTCTGAGACTTTCACTGTCTTTTTAGCGCTGATTTGTGACATGCCCATTTCGTTGGCGATAAAGAATAATCCAAGTACCAAAGTTAAAAAAAAGTTGCGTCTTCTAGCCATTTTTGCAAGCCACAGTTAAAACATACGCACGGAATATAGATTGTTGATAAACAATCAGTGAAGTCCCCTGATTAGTTTTGTCCCCCTATGTGTTTACAAGTAAACCTCAAGTCGTATGTAATTGACTGCTGTGGACTGCAGTACAGTTTAGTTGATAGGTCGTTTAGCAAACACAAAGAACGATTCTATAAATAGCTGACGTTGTATCCGTTATACAAAAGTAAAGTGGAAACTTCCCAAATCGCCTGTGACTGTGTCTGTTGATGTTGTTTTAGTTCAGGGGCGGACACACATTTAAGGTCAATGAGGACCGCATTTAAGGTTTTTGTTGCTTTTAAATTGAAAAAAAAATATATCAAATAGCCGCTCTGCAGTAAAATTATCAAAATAAGGAAAAGAAAATCAATAATAAAACAAAATAGCCCCCGGTGTGCAGCAGTAAATGCCCCCCCACACACACACCCAGTGTGCCGCGTGCTGCTCTAACAGCCAGAGGCGGATTTCAGAAAGGGAGCTCAAAGTCCCGGAAATGTTGGTTTGACAATATAAAATAATGTACGGGGCTACCAATGAAGGCCGTGCGGTAAAGCGCTCGACTGTCGACCTGAAGGTACCTGGTTCGATCTCCGGTGAGGACCAAGGAAATTTTTCACTACTTGGCTCAATATATATCTCCATGGTGTCTCCATGGCCAATGCACTATCGGCTATGGTGGGGATGAAAGAAGGGCACCATAAAAACCGTCCCATTAGTGTGGTTCATAGGATCTAAGAGATTTCATCTCATCCCCACAGGGACATTTCACACACACACAGACACACACACCAATGAATGAATTAAAGACAGCCACGCAGAGATTTCTGGAGAAATATGTCTGTTGATGTGTCCATTCGTTCCCCCCAAAGACCACATCGGTTAAGGGGTATGATGATGGTGATGATGATGATGATGATGGTGATGGTGATGATGATGGTGGTGATGATGATGATGATGGTGATGATGATGGTGATGGTGATGGTGATAATGGTGATGATGGCGATAATGATGATGATGATGATGGTGTTGATGATGATGGTGATGATGATGATGGTGATGATGATGATGATGGTGGTGGTGATGATGATGATGATGGTGGTGATGATGATGATGATAATGATGGTGATGGTGATGGTGATGATGATGATGATGATGATGGTGTTGATGGTGATGATGATGATGATGGTGATGATGATGATAATGGTGTTGATGATGAGGCACTCGGGTCCCTCATAGCCCAACTTCAAACCATTTTCTATGTTTGTCATTTTTTAAGGGGCCACATATTTTCTTCTGTGCCCGGGGCCTCACCCGATCTAAGTCCGCCTGTGCCAACAGCCTCTTATGGTGACCGTTGTTTTGGTAAATGTGTTTCCTCTAGAGCTCAGACTGACTCACGTGGAATCGAGTCACCAAGTGCTTTGAATTACATGTAAAGTTTATAAAGTACACAAGTAGGAGTGAAGTTTGTTATTTGTATAAATATTTATTTATTCAAGCAATTTATAGTTATGGTTTTTCTGGTTAATTTTTTTAATCTATTTAATTTGAATTATTCAAAGTTGAAACAGATGAAAATGTAAAGTTTTCTTAATTACATTTACTTTGACGACGATAAAAAATATATTTACTGCCTTCTTTGAATACAGAATTTTTCGAAGCAGTAAAAAATCGAGACACAGAATACACGACTATACAGAATACACAAATACAAGAATACATGGATACAAAGAATACATGAATACACAGAATACACGAATATACAGAATACATGAATACAAAGAATACATGAATACACATAATACATGAATACACAGAATGCACGAATACACAGAATACATGAATACACAGAATACATGAATACACAGAATACATAAGTGCATGGAATACATGAATAGAGAGAACACACTCAAGCAATAAACAAATTGATAAACATGATGCTCTGAAAAAAAAGAACGCTTTGACACACAGAACTATTCAATATCCAGAACTTTGACACACAGAACACTTCGACACACAGAACACTTTGACACACAGAACACATTAGCACACATAACACTTTGACACACAGAACACATTAGCACACAGAACACTTTGACACACAGAACACTTTGACACACAGAACACATTAGCACACAGAACACTTTGACACACAGAACACATTAGCACATAGAACACTTTGACACGCTGAACACTTTGACACACAGAACACATTAGCACACAGAACACTTTGACACACAGAACACTTTGACACACAGAACACTTTGACATACAGAACACATTAGCACACAGAACACTTTGACATACAAAACACTTTGACACACAGAACACTTTGACATACAAACTCTTTGACATACAAAACACTCTGCCATACAAAACACTTTGACATACAAAACACTTTGACATACAAAACACTTTGACACACAAACACTTTGACACACAAAACACTTTGACACACAGAACACTTTGACACACAAACACTTTGACATACAAAACACTTTGACACACAGAACACTTTGACACACAAAACACTTTGACACACAGAACACTTTGACATACCAAACACTTTGACATACAAAACACTTTGACACACAGAACACTTTGACACACAAAACACTTTGACACACAGAACACTTTGACATACCAAACACTTTGACATACAAAACACTTTGCCATACAAAACACTTTGAAATACAAAACACTTTGACACACAGAACACTTTGACATACAAAACACTTTGACATTCAAAACACTTTGACAAAAAAGAACCACTGCCGGCTCAAGTTTGTCCTTTTGTATGTAGTTGCCAGGTAACAGAGTGCACCATGGTATTCCTTTTTTTTTTTGTCAAAATGGCTCACCTGCATCTGTCTCTTGGTCTTTGTGACTCATCAATATTCATACCTGATTTTTCGCAATATATAACTTAAAGAGCGAATACAAAATCCAACTTCAAAACATCATTGCCATTACAGTTTTACGTGAGTACCAGTAGTTAGCATTGGATCTTTACAGGTGACCTGTGAGTCAATATTATGAAATCCAGGGTGTAGTTTTGTTTCTGTTCAATAACTTCGCACGTGGCTAAGCAAACCAAATATTAATTTGGGTCAACTTTCAGACAACAGCATGTTGGGTTAACCTAAACAAAACGCTGGGAACACTGTATCGTGTTGGGTAAACCTAAACAAAACGCTGAAAACACTATATCATGTAGGGTAAACCTAAACAATACGCTGAAAACACTATATCATGTTGGCTAAGCCTAAACAAAACGCTGAAAACACATATCATGTTGGGTAAACCTAAACAATACGCTGAAAACACTATATCATGTAGGGTAAACCTAAACAAAACGCTGGGAACACTGTATCATGTTGGCTAAGCCTAAACAAAACGCTGAATACACTATATCATGTAGGGTAAACCTAAACAATACGCTGAAAACACTATATCATGTTGGCTAAGCCTAAACAAAACGCTGAAAACACATATCATGTTGGGTAAACCTAAACAAAACGCTGAAAACACTATATCATGTTGGCTAAACCTAAACAAAACGCTGAAAACACTATACCATGCTGGGTAAACCTAAACAAAACGCTGAAAACACTATACCATGTTGGGTAAACCTAAGCAAACCGCTGTGTACAATTATGTTATCTTTAATTACGATGTTATAACGATATAGGACATTCACACACACACACACACACAAAACGTTACAAAAGGTTTGTGCTTTTTTTTTTTAGTATGCACATTTTATTTACTCGGTTACCTATGATACATGTGTGTGTCTGTATGTGTCTGTGTGTGTGTGTGTTTGTGTGTGTGTGTGTGTTAGCTGAAGATTCCCCCTCTCATCCCCGATGTGACGAGCTCACAATTTAAGAGTACGTGAAGTGCGCAGTGACGTTACAACCCGCTTGTTTCGGGCTGTAACAAATTTTTACTTTCAGCCTGACCCAGTGAGCACTGTAGCCGTCTGGAAACAGAAGAGATGTGTAGTGGCCATTCAGATTTACGTACATGGAGTCTGACCACAGCCGTCCCTCACCTCTTTCTCCTGCAATAGAGACAGATAGACACGTACAGGTCACGTGACTGGCGATGTTGATGTTTTACCTTGATGTTTACTTACATTTATCTATAACAGCATACCTGCGGAGCCAGTGAAGTCCACCTGCACGCTCAAGGAAATCGATTGTCCGGCGTGAAGGTAGACGTGAAAAACTTTTTTGTCAAAGCCTGTCATGAGATACGGGTCTGACACGCTTCCGGTTGTCACCAGCTCATGCCTCCACACAGCACCCCACCCCTGTAGAGGGAAATACAAACAACAATACAATGACATTGGTGATATTGTTAGAACTCTCTCTCTCTCTCTCTCTCTCTCTCTCTCTCTCTCTCTCTTTGCCCTCGGCGTTGCACTAAGAATAGGGGATTCCCTATAGCAGCGCACCGTTTAAATTTACTTTTGGAAGAAGTGACCGTGTGACGAAAGACCAGCAGAGTAGTGATGAAGCCGGCAGGAAGAACAGTGGCCATTGTAATTGTTGACTGTTTATAAATTATTGAATGCTCTTTATTGAACCTACGCCTGTGTGTTCGGTGATTTTCTTTTGAGATCATTTAACAATAATATTTGTCATATTAAAAAAAATGGTAATCGTGACTTTTTAGTGGTGCTACTAAATGACTTAACTCCCGAGGCGTCCAGCTCGAAAAATGCTACATATATTACAAACTTACTCCATGGGCCAGTTCTGGGGGTAACATAGGGTACAGGGGCCCCATGCTTTATCGAGCCAGACCATGGGTCATCTAGGGTAGAGGGGCACATGCTTTATCGAGCATTTACATATATCGTATTGGATTTTTAAAAATTGGTTGTTGACGCCCTCCCAACCCCGTAGCTTGAAAATTCTAAAACAGGGGCCAGGCATTCAACAGCAGAATGCATGGCCCTTGTTGCAGAATGCATGGCCCTTGTTGCAGAATGCCTGGCCCTTGTTGCAGAATGCATGGCCCTTGTTGCAGAATGCATGGCCCTTGTTGCAGAATGCATGGCCCTTGTTGCAGAATGCATGGCCCTTGTTGCAGAATGCATGGCCCTTGTTGCAGAATGCCTGGCCCTTGTTGCAGAATGCATGGCCCTTGTTGCAGAATGCATGGCCCTTGTTACAGAATGCCTGGCCCTTGTTGCAGAATGCATGGCCCTTGTTGCAGAATGCATGGCCCTTGTTGCAGAATGCACATGGCGCCACAACAGCTAATCTACATCTTTGCCCAAAACGCACTAACTAAACGAAGACATGGCTAAATACAGCTTAAGAGAAATGTATTCCATATAATGGATATCTTTATACTCCTGTGCATGCCTTCTCGCCTTACCTGAGGTTTACCGAAATTCCACAGGTCATCAGTTTTGCCAAACCAGAGGTTCGACTGTGACTGACCAGTGACCACTTCATCACTTGTTGTAGATAATACCTGCTCAAGATAAAGTAGAGAAATGGGGTGGGGGGGGGAGAATAGGTTTAAGCAACTATGATCTATGAATGAAAAAACTGTGATTTGAGTAAAGCTGACAATAGAAACGTGAACCCGTACTGATAGACTTGCCTGTCATGTGCGAGAGATGATGAATCGCTTAGAAAATAAGACACGGAGGAAAACATAAGACATTTGCAGGACAAAAGCTACTGACGGGTGATATGTATTGTATTTATAGACATGATTAACTGGGAGAGATAGATAGACAGACATACAAATTTTCAAAAGTTTCAAATATGAATGTGGTACCTTTTTAATTTGTTCCTTATATAATTATATTGAATCCTGCAAAGTTTTAGCAAATTTTGATAGCTTTTAGAGGTTACTGTTACTGTAATTTTTTTAATTTCTTGTTTATTTTATTAATAAATAACTTTTAATTTGGATGAATTTAATTATAATTAATTGTAATAATTTTTTTTAGCATTTTATTAGCCTTTTTATTCTTGTTCTTATGATTGCTGTCTTGCTGATTTGTGTTATTTTCTTTTCATGATAATAATTGTTTTACTCAGGTTTCTATTGTTATATTTTGTGAAGAAATTGATAAAATTTTTGGTATAGCACATGATGATGCCATGAATGTTATTACAATTGAAGAAGATCGGTTATTTCTAATGGATCAACGAGGTGAACGTAAAGGATACATGGCCGGAGTTGACATGCCTTTGGCGAAAACAGAAGAACGTATCCAAAAAAGAAAAGAATTAGAAGAGTTCAGAAGAGTTGTAAAAAAGAAAAGCGAAAGAAAGAAGCTGAAAATACCAGTCAAATTGATTAAATGCATCTATCTGACAAGTCTTCATCTGGCACTGAAACCTCAGATGAAGAATTTATGGAACCAAGAAAAAGTAGTCAAAATGTTGTAAAGAGGCAATTTCAAAGTATGATTTCACCTTAATTAGCACCTGCTCTTGATCGAACCAACGTCACGGATCGCCAAGCAACTTATTTACTGGCAGCTGCAGCAAAGAGTTTAGGTCATGACATTTCAGATTTTGCTATCAGTCGTGATACAATCCGGAGAGCTAGTATTACTAATCGAACGAAAATTGCTACAACCATCAAGTCTACATTCAACTCGTCAAATGTTCCATTGACCGTTCATTTTGATGGCAACATATTGCCAGATATAACTGGAAAAGATTCAGTTGATCGATTAACAGTTGTTGTGTACAGGTTATAATGTTGATCATCTTCTTGGCATCCCAAAATTAACACGTGGAACTGGTGAAGCAATAAGTGAAGCAGTCATAACAACATTACTACATTGGGATATTCAAGAACAAATTAAAGCAATGAGTTTTGATACAACAGCTGCAAACACTGCATCCAAAGCTGGAGCATGTACTTTAATTGAAAAAAAAGCTTGGTAAAGAATTATTACACTTGGCAAGTCGTCATCATATGTATGAAATCGTCTTGAGTGACGTTTTGAAACATTCTCTTTGGCAACCCAGTGGCCCTGAAATAGGATTATTAAAACGTTTTCGTGAAAAGTGGTCATTAATTGACAAAAAAGATTATGAAACAGTCTAAATGATAAAACGTGTTCTGACATTTTGGCTTCTCACAGCATACTCAAACAAGATGCACTTTTATTTGAAAACAATTCTTGAATATACTCGACAATATCGAGATGACTACAAGGAATAATTGGAACTAACAATTTTGTTCCTTGGTGATGTTCCTCCTGGTGGAGCTCATGTGATGGCCATACACAGAGCTGGGTGGATGGCCAAAATTTTATATTCAATGAAAATATGGATGTTCAAGAGACAGTTCAAATTAACGGCAAAAGAGGAAAAATCACTTCGAGATATAAGCTTGTTTGCTAGTTTGGTGTACAACAAATTTGGATATCATGTCCCAATCCAACACTTGCTCCGTCGAATGATCTCACTTTTCTAAAGACCATTTTGCAACATAAAGCCATTAACAATGGAATTTTTACTGCAGCAACAGCATTTTCGAGGCACTTATGGTATCTTAGTGAAGAAATGGTAGCATTGGCTTTTTTTGATAATGAGATCAGCAATGAAACAAAAACAAAAATGGTTTCAGCTCTGCAACATGCTGGAGAGAATGAACTACAGAAACGAATAAAAATTGATTTAACTTCAATTGAAAATCTGCAACTAGAAAGTTTTGTAACAGAGAATACTTTGAATTTTTTAACATTTTGGAATTACCAACTTCATTTTTGACAACTGTTGCCCCAGACAATATGACCAACAATGAAAAGTTTCAACAGGTTTTAAAATATGAAGAAAGTCTACCAGTTGTTAATGATACAGCCGAAAGAGGAATGAAACTAATTCAGGATTTTAACTGTTCAATTACCAAAAATAAAGAGTTTCAACAGGTTTTAAAATATGTAAAAAGCCTACCAGTTGTTAATGATACAGCCGAAAGAGGAATGAAACTAATTCAGGATTTTAACTGTTCAATTACCAAAAATGAAGAACAAAAGCAATTCTTGCTGCAGGTAGCCTCTGAACACAGGTCAAAGTTTCCTCTGCCACAGAAATCTTTGTTGATCGATGGAACCAAGTTGTCAAAAAACAATAATTAATAAACTTTTTATTTCGATACAATACAATAAATTAGTAACCTGAAACACAAACTATTATTTAGAATTTTTGGAACTATTATCAAGATTTTTTAAAAAGAATTTTTCTTTACCATAGTGAATGCAAATATGTTATTATATACCAGAAGCTTATAACTTTATTCTTTAATTATTTTAATATGTAAACAATAATATAAACAATTTAGTTTTAAAAATAGACCATGGTTTTTTTTTTATTATTATACATTAAAAATAAAAATATAATGTTTTATTTTTACATTATTAATCATTTTAGATTGCCCACTAATAACCTGAAAAATATAAACACTTAAAGTTGATGAGCGAACTTTAAAAGTTATACAATCATGCCCAAACTTCAAAATTGTTATTATTACACATAATGTCACAAAATGAAATGGTACCATCAGAGAAATATTAAAAAAAAATTTGTGCACCACCCTTATATATATATATATATATATATATATATATATATATATATATATATATAGATAGATAGATAGATAGATAGATAGATAGATAGATAGATAGATAGATAGATAGATAGATAGATAGATAGATAGATAGATAGATAGATAGATAGATAGATAGATAGATAGATAGATAGATAGATAGATAGATAGATAGATAGATAGATAGATAGATAGATAGATAGATAGATAGATAGATAGATAGATAGATAGATAGATAGATAGATAGATAGACAGATAGAAAAAATAGTTCATGAATCAAATTTACATAACCTATTAACATTCAATTTCTGTGACCTACTGACCTGGTTTACTCCCAAGACCAGGAATCCCCTGAACGACGTAAAGTCTGGAATGACGCGCAGGTGCTGTGAAATCGGGCGTACCCCCCAGGTGCTTTCATAGAACAATTCATAGAACAATCCACACACGTCCAACAGGAGTTGTCCAGTTTCCACCTCTCTGATCCTGGGCCAATATGTCTGACCAAAGGTCCTGGCGACTTTTGGTAGTCTGTATGTCTTCCAGTCGTCGCAGTCTGTAAATATCCCAATCATGGCGTACTGATCAATGTAAATATCTCAATAATGGCGTACTGATCAATATAAATATCCCAATCATGGCGTACTGATCAATGTAAATATCTCAATAATGGCGTACTGATCAATATAAATATCCCAATCATGGCGTACTGATCAATATAAATATCCCAATCATGGCGTACTGATCAATATAAATATCCCAATCATGGCGTACTGATCAATGTAAATATCTCAATAATGGCGTACTGATCAATATAAATATCCCAATCATGGCGTACTGATCAATGTAAATATCTCAATAATGGCGTACTGATCAATATAAATATCCCAATCATGGCGTACTGATCAATGTAAATATCCCAATCATGGCGTACTGATCAGTGATCTAATGCAGGCATTGGCAATTTTTTTTGTATTAATAGTGGGTTCATCGATTGGGATGCCAAATAGTAAAACGAGTGCAAAGCAGTGGCGTGGTGATGGAGGGGGGGGGGAAGGGGGCTTATGTCCGGGCGCTACTCACAAAGGGGCGCCAAATGGTATATTTTGCATATAACATTATATCATTTTCGAAAGGGGGGGGGCTTGCGCTAAAAAGGTATTGTGCCCCGGGCGCGAGTTAATCTCACTACGCCACTGGTGCAAAGCACAGATTATATAATGTCTAACCTGTGGTGGAATGTAGTAAAGTGAAGGTGGAGGGCCAAACAGGCAGTCGGGTCGTGCTAAATTAAAAATAATTGTTTTGTTTACGTTTTCAACTTGATAACACGGTGTGGCTGGAATGTGTATTATCAGATGTGGGTTAGGCTACTGGGCTTCAAATAATACACGTCCTAGCCGCACAATCCTTTTTAGTTATGATGTGGCTGCAGAAACAGATGAATTCTACGCTTCATTAGCCGTGATGGTCCTAAGGGTATAAAGGGGAAACTTTTCATTTCAACCCAAACGTTAATGAAGCGTTTTTTTTAAGCCGGATCAGCATAAGATAACCCACCGGATTCAAATGCTTCATTTAGTAGTACAGTAATATAAGTAAAGTTCCCTTAGCCTTAAACGTTTATGTAGCCATGGCACAGCAAGGGGGTTGAATAGCCAGCATAGCTCCCCAAGATGCCTCGTATATATATATATATATATATATATATATATATATATATATATTAATGCAAGAAGCAATTCAAATCACACTGTTCTAAGGGAACTTAGATGTCACCAGCAATTGTATTACAGGCCACTGAGATTCGAACCTACACCGGTACCACGGCGATCTGGCCCACAAACGCAATACCACTTCATTGCGATGTACATTTCTTTTGGATTACAAAAGATCGCATTTAATTTTCAACACTTTAAGTTGTGTAGTTTGAAGTTTTGCTTACAAGAAAAAAAATTCAAGATCAAAACTGATTAAAAAAAAAATAAATAAATTTTCTAATGGCTGCTAATGGCATCATAAAAAAGTAACAAGCATTCAAACATACCAGAAACTTCACAATCCAACACTTTAAGAATCACTGATCGATAATCCCTGCCCAGGGCGTAGATCACCCGTCCGAAGCTATTCCGGCCAGTTACTTCCACAAAAGCTGTCTCCTCTATTATTGTCCAGTTTCCCTCCGGACCTTTCCATTCGGCAAGTCGACCACCTTGATGGAGACTAAAATAACAAAAAGACCGAAGTTAAAACAACAATAGCGGCCAGGTCATTTTGAATCTCCGTAAAAAAAAAAGACCTGTTGTTATATAAAACATGGTTGTGGCTCTTTGGCTCTTAGACTTCGCCATCAGACCATTCTGTTTTTAGACTTCGACATTAGACCATTCTGTTTTTAGACTTCGCCATTAGACCATTCTGTTTTTAGACTTCGTCCTTAGACCATTCTGTTTTTAGACTTCGCCTTAAGACCATTCTGTTTTTAGACTTCGACATCAGACCATTCTGTTTTTAGACTTCGCCATCAGACCATTCTGTTTTTAGACTTCGCCATCAGACCATTTTGTTTTTAAACTTCGCCATCAGACCATTCTGTTTTTAGACTTCGTCATCAGACCATTCTGTTTTTAGACTTCGCCATCAGACCATTCTGTTTTTAGACTTCGCCATCAGACCATTCTGTTTTTAGACTTCGCCTTCATACCATTCTGTTTTTAGACTTCGCCTTCATACCATTCTGTTTTTAAGACTCCCATGTGTATGACCAGCACTGTAGACCCACAACAAACCAAAAGTGTGTATCAGACCCACATAATATATGATCAACCGGATGTGCATTCGCTATGTTATACTAAATCAGTTGTACCATAGCCCGGATTGTGGCGACCAATTAGTTTAAAAAAAAAGGAAGGGGGGGGAGGGATTTTCTTTTGGGTGTTGCACCCCTTTAACATAATTTATAATTAATGTGGGTGTTCTATGGGATATATATATATATATATATATATATATATATATATATATATATATATATATATTTAAAGATTCACTAACTGGCTCACTTCTGCACGTTTACATTTGGTCAGTTTTCTCCCCTTCATTTTTAATTCTTTAATAAAACTGCAGGAATATGAACTGACACATATAAAGGTGAACTCAGGAGGAGCACTATAACTACTGTCTAGATACAAACTACAACATGCCACTGCCATACCACGATGCCCAAAGCTAGACTGATTTTACAACTGCCAAAATAAAACACGCGGTCCCCAGTGTCGGTTATAGTACAAGTCATTTTAGAAATGAAGCATACACGTAGTTAATCAGAATAAAATAATAACCCGATGAAGAAATGACGTCATAGAAGATGTGGTGGGCTAGGCCCAGTGCTTTTTTTTTTGTGTGCCGGTACCCACTGGCATAGCGTACCGGCACCTTTTTCAATGTGGGGAAAAAATTATTACTTTTCTTGTATTTTAACGTTTATTATTAATTTATTATATTATCATTTTTTTTAATTGAATTATTTTAAAATAGTATATTTGCAGCTGTGATTTAGCTTGCATCGAAGTGCGAACTGGTATTTTAAAAGTTAGGCAATCCATCACTGAGTACCGGGCACCTATTTTTTTTTTGTTTTACAAAAAAAAAACACTAATTAGGCCTAACAAATTGCGTCATCAAACTCTGACTATACTATTTCACCACAGTTATGCAAATAATACTGGAATTTTTATTTTTAATTTTTATCGAATCGAGATGCAGGCAAGAAGCCATTAGTTTTTAAACAGGAAACAGTATTCTTACTTTCGATCTACAGCAGACAGACGTAAGACGAAAAATATTTATAAAGAGATACTTACAATAATACTGATATTTTAATAGAATACTCACATGTTGGTGTCATTGGGTTTCGTCGTAATGCAAGCAACCACCAGTCTCCCGTTCATGGTGTGCGCGGCTTTAAAATGTGGTTGTTCCCCTTGTGAGGCCGGGATGTGGAGCTCTTCCACCAGGTCAAACACCTGGCTGCAGTTCAGGGTCATCATGACGTCACACTCCCACAGCGGCCCGTCCATGCCCAGCATGTAGACCTGGTCATTGAGAAAGTTTCGCTGTTGTTTTTGTTTCGTTTTTGAAATCTTCTACATTTGTTTATCTTATTGTTTACGTCTAAACTATTTGACTTCAGTTAAAAAAAAAAAGGTTTTGGGTGTTAGTTATGTTTTGTTTTTGTTTTTGTTTTTTAGAATGCTTACAGTTTGTTTTTGTTTTTTTTTTTAGAATGCTTACAGCACTATCCTCATTAAGATAGCCAACAAGTATAATTATTTGTATTCGTTACAAAAAAAAAATCACAGGGGTTTCAATAAAATTGGTGTACCTGTGGAGTAGTGGGGAGGGGGTGGGGGAGGGGGAATGTGTGGAGCACCGCAAAAAACGATACAACCAATATGGCGGGAGGGAGAGGGTGGTGGAGAGGGGGGGAGACTAATCATAGTCCCCCCCCCCCCAGTTGTCCAAAACGCCAATTGCAGTTAGATCGTGATATTTTTTTTTTTATTCTAGCTAAAAACTTTCGAGTGTATTTTTTATTTCTACACGTTTTCTCCCTTTGAAAAGTACCAATCTAAAAGTACCAATCTAAAAGTACCAATCTAAAAGTGCCAATCTAAAAGTATCAATCTAAAAGTATCAATCTAAAAGTACCAATCTAAAAGTACCAATCTAAAAGTATCAATCTAAAAGTAGCAATCTAAAAGTACCAATCTAAAAGTACCAATCTAAAAGTACCAATCTAAAAGTAGCAATCTAAAAGTACCAATCTAAAAGTAGCAATCAAAAGTAGCAATCTAAAAGTACCAATCTAAAAGTACCAATCTAAAAGTGCCAATCTAAAAGTACCAATCTAAAAGTACCAATCTAAAAGTACCAATCTAAAAGTACCAATCTAATTGTGTGAAATAGGAAGGAAAAAAAACACCACTATCCGGTGCTATCACGGTGTCTCAATGAACCATAATGCTTTTGTGGTCTTCTGCAATATATTTGTCATTTGCTCCCACGCCCACCCCCCGCCCCCCCACCGCCCCAATTTCGGGCTACATTGCAATGTTGTTGCTTTTTATCGTACGTGGAAAACACAGATCATAGTTTATTGGTGCAGGGATCGATGGGTCGATTGGTGAGGATCAGTTTCATTCATTTCATATTTGATATATCATACTTGTCATACATGTCATCTAGTCCTTACATGTAGTAAATAGAATTTTAACAGTGGTAAATAAAATTTTAACAGTAGGAAATAGAATTTTAACAGTAGTAAATAGAATTTTAACAGTAGTAAATAGAATTTTAACAGTAGCAAATAGAATTTTTAATTAACTGTAGTAAATAGAATTTTTAATTAACAGTAGTAAATAGATTTTTATTAACAGTAGTAAATATAATTTTTAACAGTAGTAAATAGAATTTTTAACAGTAGTAAATAGAATTTTTAACAGTAGTAAATAGAATTTTAACAGTAATAAACAGAATTTTAAAGTAGTAAACAGAATTTTAACAGTAGTAAACAGAATTTTAAAGTAGTAAACAGAATTTTAAAGTAGTAAACAGAATTTTAAAGTAGTAAACAGAATTTTAACAGTAGTAAATAGAATTTTAACAATAGTAAATAGATTTTGTAAAAAAAAAATATTCAAATCACCATTTTGTAATTCCAGCAGATATGAGACAAAACTGGCCTAAGTAATTAAAAAAAAAAACTGACCATTGTTTCAGGGCTGGTCAAGTGCTCGGCAGTAGCGGCCACTCGGACATACAGAAGGTCCTCAAAAGTTCTGATCCGGCCAGAACTGTCAACTACCCAGGCCCCGATGATGATCTGATTGGTCTGTCGGTGATGCAGACGATTGGCGAATGTAGAGTTGTGGTCCCTGACTTTCGTCATCTGTTTTTAAAACAAAAGTTTAATCATAAATGACAAGTAGATTGTGTGTGTGTATGTTTGTTTGGGTGTATATATATATATAGCGAGAGAGAGAGAGAGAGAGAGAGATAGATTACTTATTAGTAGTAGTAGTAGAGAGAGAGAGAGATTACTTAGTAATAGAGAGAGAGATTACTTAGTAATAGAGAGAGAGAGAGATTACTTAGTGTGTGAGAGAGAGATTACTTAGTGTGTGTGAGAGAGAGAGATTACTTAGTAAGAGAGAGAGAGAGAGATTACTTAGTGTGTGTGAGAGAGAGAGATTACTTAGTGTGAGAGAGAGAGAGATTACTTAGTAAGAGAGAGAGAGACATTACTTAGTGTGTGTGTGTGTGAGAGAGAGAGAGAGAGAGAGAGAATACTTAGTAATAGAGAGAGAGAGAGAGAGAGATTACTTAGTGTGTGTGTGAGAGAGAGAGAGAGAGAGATTACTTAGTGTGTGAGAGAGAGATTACTTAGTGTGTGAGAGAGAGAGAGATTACTTAGTAAGAGAGAGAGAGAGATTACTTAGTAAGAGAGAGAGAATACTTAGTAATAGAGAAAGAGAGAGAGAGAGAGAGAGAGAGAGAGAGAGAGAGAGAGAGAGAGATTACTTAGTAAGAGAGAGAGAGGAGAGAGAGAGAGAGAGAGAGGGGGGGGGATAGAGAATAAGAAATAATCTTTTTCATGCTTCATCTGTCTTACCTTGAAAGTACTTTCAATCACATATAGTCCAGCCTCGTTTCCTTCCTCAGTCACCATATACAACGAGTATGCCCAGGGCATCAGTGCCACTGCCCCGCTCTTCACTATGACCGGACCACTGCCCGCCTGAGTAGCGTGATTCGGGAAAATCCCGTTCACGTGAAAACGTATTTCCGGATTGACCTTTGACTTCTTTGACTTGGTTTTGAGATTGTTAGAGACATTTCGGGAATGAACAGCGTTTGTACTATTTACTGTCCTGGTAATGTGTAACTCTGGCTTCACAGTGGGTGATTTTTGGAATTGAGATCTTCGACAGTTCCCGCGTGAAGATTTAATGCATTTATTGCCAGTAACTTGAGATTCGCAAAATAATAATAATGTCAGTACACACAGACCAATAGCCGAGAATAGCAAACGACTTAACATCCTCACAGCTGCAAGTGTCCAAGTCAAACTAATTCAGTTTTGCAAAACGGGAAGTTAATGTTTACAACAATCGTTACGTTCATTTTTTTTTTGTTTCCTGGAAGTTTATTTTTAGTGTCGTTATCAACGTTTGTACAAAAAAACAAAACTACAAAAGATTGTTTCTTTGAAAGGCTAAAAATAAAAAAATCTCTGAAGCTGATTTTTTTTTTTTAAAATACCAAGAAAACTTTGTGTTGATGTTTGTGTCACACTTTGTATCTGGGTTTTTAGAGCATTTTCAAAAAAAATGCTCTATTGTCCCCGTTTTGTCTGTCCGTCCGTCCGTCCGTCCGTCATCACCCTAGATCTCAACAACCATAAGTCCTAGACCCATGATGTATATATCATTTTGTAGGTCTTAGCCTGCCAAGAAATGACTTTTTTCCATTTCGCGATCTGACCTCTCAGGGCCGTAAGAGGGGCCTTATAAAGTACCGTTTTTTACTATATAAGCTATATTAATAATGGACCGCCCTATATCTCAGCAACCATAAGTCCTAGACCCATGATGTATTTATCATTGTGTAGGTCTTGGCCTGCCAAGTGTACATCAAAAGTCCATTTCGCGATTTGACCTCTCAGGGCCAAAATATAAGAGTTTGTTATATACCGTTTTGCTTATATTTTAAATATAAATAATAAAAGCTAATCAAAGGGGCGTAATCATTATTTATTTTGTAACAGTTATTCAACATGACTAACTTGTCCTTTTAATATCTTTTTTCAGATATATGCATTACACAATTGAATTTATAAACATTTCCAAAATTTACAAATATTTACAACATGAAAATGCGCTAACACGTCCTGTGTCCAGAATGGAACAGGCTTAATTGCTTGTTTTTTACAGCTAGTTAGTCGAAATAAAGCTTTTTTTTTTAATTGTTGGGTTTTTTTTTTTGTTAATCCCGTTTTATGTGTTTAAATGAAATTCTTTACTGTACTATTTTAAAGGCTGATATTAGGCCCAATATTTCAAACATGTATAAATATTATAATATAATTTTATTATGAAGTAAAAAAAACTTTGGTAGTAAAAAAAAAAAAATTAAAATAACTTATAAATGGCGAATAAAGCTATTCTCAGTGGGTTTTAAAAAGTGCTATTTTCATTTCAACATAGTATAAAATAGTTTCCGTGTAATAAATATAAAAAAAAATCTATACATTTTTTTCAAATCTGGATACCAAAAAAGAAAAGCAGGTGAGGGGAGAGAGAGAGAGAGAGAGAGAGAGAGAGAGAGAGAGAGAGAGAGAGGAGAGAGAGAGAGAGAGAGAAAGTCGTTCTAATCTTTTTTTTAAACTATTTATTCTTGTTTGTTTCTTTGTTTTTTTTATATATTTTGTTTATTTGTTCAACCCAATGGCTACACCTACAATCTTTTAGCTTACAGACGTTTACAATGGGAGGAATTGGTGATCATTCGTTGGTGTTGTTTGTTTGTTTATTTGTTTGTTTACTAGGTACGTGACTTTAAATCAGTAGTTCAGTTGAAGTTGAGCTTTATAATGATTTATTGCCGTTAAATTACATTTATACACCATGGGGGGGGATGGTTGGCCAACCTTTTCTGGGGGCCGCATGCACGAAATTCAACCAAATAAACCACTTACTCTGTAGCGAAGCGCCACCACTCCGATTGAAAATTAAAGGAAGCGATATTTTTAGTCACGTGCCGACTGATGAGGATCTGTGTGCCGACTGATGAGGCTCTGTGTGCCGACTGATGAGGCTCTGTGTGCCGAATGATGAGGCTCTGTGTGCCGACTGATGAGGCTCTGTGTGCCGACTGATGAGGCTCTGTGTGCCGACTGATGAGGCTCTGTGTGCCGACTGATGAGGCTCTGTGTGCCGACTGATGAGGCTCTGTGTGCCGACTGATGAGGCTCTGTGTGCCGAATGATGAGGCTCTGTGTGCCGAATGATGAGGCTCTGTGTGCCGAATGATGAGTCTCTGTGTGCCGACTGATGAGTCTCTGTGTGCCGACTGATGAGGCTCTGTGTGCCGACTGATGAGGCTCTGTGTGCCGACTGATGAGGCTCTGTGTGCCGACTGATGAGGCTCTGTGTGCCGACTGATGAGGCTCTGTGTGCCGACTGATGAGGCTCTGTGTGCCGAATGATGAGGCTCTGTGTGCCGAATGATGAGGCTCTGTGTGCCGAATGATGAGTCTCTGTGTGCCGAATGATGTGGCTCTGTGTGCCGAATGATGAGGCTCTGTGTGCCTACTTATGAGGCTCTGTGTGCCGAATGATGAGGCTTTGTGTGCCGACTTATGAGGCTCTGTGTGCCGAATGATGAGGCTCTGTGTGCCTACTTATGAGGCTCTGTGTGCCGAATGATGAGGCTTTGTGTGCCGACTTATGAGGCTCTGTGTGTTGAATGATGAGACTCTGTGTGCTTACTGATGAGGCTCTGTGTTCCGAATGATGAGGCTCTGTGTGCCGACTTATAAGGCTCTGTGTGCCAAATGATGAGGCTCTGTGTGCCGACTGATGAGGCTCTGGGTGCCGACTGATGAGGCTCTGTGTGCCGACTTCTGAGGCTCTGTGTGCCGACTTGTGAGGCTCTGTGTGCCGAATGATGAGGCTCTGTGTTCCGACTTATGAGGCTCTGTGTGCCGAATGATGAGGCTCTGTGTGCCGACTTATAAGGCTCTGTGTGCCAAATGATGAGGCTCTGTGTGCCGACTGATGAGGCTCTGGGTGCCGACTGATGAGGCTCTGTGTGCCGACTTCTGAGGCTCTGTGTGCCGAATGATGAGGCTCTGTGTGCCGACTTATGAGGCTCTGTGTGCCGAATGATGAGGCTTTGTGTGCCGACTTATGAGGCTCTGTGTGCCAAACGATGAGGCTCTGTGTGCCGACTGATGAGGCTCTGTGTGCCGACTGATGAGGCTCTGTGTGCCGACTGATGAGGCTCTGTGTGCCGACTGATGAGGCTCTGTGTGCCGAATGATGAGGCTCTGTGTACCGAATGATGAGGCTCTGTGTGCCGAATGATGAGGCTCTGTGTGCCGAATGATGAGGCTCTGTGTGCCGAATGATGAGGCTCTGTGTGCCGAATGATGAGGCTCTGTGTGCCGAATGATGATGCGTTCTTTCCAACTGTGGCACGCGTGCCATAGGTCCGCCACCACTGCCATAGAGTATAATTGTGGCAATAATGGGAACATTATTTTAATCACTGGTTTGGGGGGGGGGACCACTTACTCTGTAGCGAAGCGCCACCACTCCGATTGAAAATTAAAGGAAGCGATATTTTTAGTCACGTGCCGACTGATGAGGATCTGTGTGCCGACTGATGAGGCTCTGTGTGCCGACTGATGAGGCTCTGTGTGCCGAATGATGAGGCTCTGTGTGCCGAATGATGAGGCTCTGTGTGCCGAATGATGATGCGTTCTTTCCAACTGTGGCACGCGTGCCATAGGTCCGCCACCACTGCCATAGAGTATAATTGTGGCAATAATGGGAACATTATTTTAATCACTGGTTTGGGGGGGGGGACCACTTACTCTGTAGCGAAGCGCCACCACTCCGATTGAAAATTAAAGGAAGCGATATTTTTAGTCACGTGCCGACTGATGAGGATCTGTGTGCCGACTGATGAGGCTCTGTGTGCCGACTGATGAGGCTCTGTATGCCGAATGATGAGGCTCTGTGTGCCGACTGATGAGGCTCTGTGTGCCGACTGATGAGGCTCTGTGTGCCGACTGATGAGGCTCTGTGTGCCGACTGATGAGGCTCTGTGTGCCGACTGATGAGGCTCTGTGTGCCGACTGATGAGGCTCTGTGTGCCGACTGATGAGGCTCTGTGTGCCGACTGATGAGGCTCTGTGTGCCGAATGAAGAGGCTCTGTGTGCCGAATGATGAGGCTCTGTGTGCCGAATGATGAGTCTCTGTGTGCCGAATGATGAGGCTCTGTGTGCCGACTGATGTGGCTCTGTGTGCCGACTGATGAGGCTCTGTGTGCCGAATGATGAGGCTCTGTGTGCCGACTGATGAGGCTCTGTGTGCCGACTGATGAGGCTCTGTGTGCCGAATGATGAGTCTCTGTGTGCCGAATGATGAGGCTCTGTGTGCCGACTGATGAGGCTCTGTGTGCCGACTGATGAGGCTCTGTGTGCCGAATGATGAGGCTCTGTGTGCCGAATGATGAGGCTCTGTGTGCCGACTGATGAGGCTCTGTGTGCCGAATGATGAGGCTCTGTGTGCCGACTGATGTGGCTCTGTGTGCCGACTGATGAGGCTCTGTGTGCCGAATGATGAGGCTCTGTGTGCCGACTGATGAGGCTCTGTGTGCCGAATGATGAGGCTCTGTGTGCCGACTTATGAGGCTCTGTGTGCCGAATGATGAGGCTTTGTGTGCCGACTTATGAGGCTCTGTGTGTTGAATGATGAGACTCTGTGTGCTTACTGATGAGGCTCTGTGTTCCGAATGATGAGGCTCTGTGTGCCGACTTATAAGGCTCTGTGTGCCAAATGATGAGGCTCTGTGTGCCGACTGATGAGGCTCTGGGTGCCGACTGATGAGGCTCTGTGTGCCGACTTCTGAGGCTCTGTGTGCCGACTTGTGAGGCTCTGTGTGCCGAATGATGAGGCTCTGTGTTCCGACTTATGAGGCTCTGTGTGCCGAATGATGAGGCTCTGTGTGCCGACTTATAAGGCTCTGTGTGCCAAATGATGAGGCTCTGTGTGCCGACTGATGAGGCTCTGGGTGCCGACTGATGAGGCTCTGTGTGCCGACTGATGAGGCTCTGTGTGCCGAATGATGAGGCTCTGTGTGCCGACTTATGAGGCTCTGTGTGCCGAATGATGAGGCTATGTGTGCCGACTTATGAGGCTCTGTGTGCCAAATGATGAGGCTCTGTGTGCCGACTGATGAGGCTCT
Source organism: Bulinus truncatus (assembly GCA_021962125.1). NCBI lineage: Eukaryota > Metazoa > Mollusca > Gastropoda > Planorbidae > Bulinus > Bulinus truncatus. The sequence continues at coordinate 3,526,276 of JAGDYQ010000091.1, read as the reverse complement.
GTGTGCCGACTGATGAGGCTCTGTGTGCCGACTGATGAGGCTCTGTGTGCCGACTGATGAGGCTCTGTGTGCCGAATGATGAGGCTCTGTGTACCGAATGATGAGGCTCTGGGTGCCGAATGATGAGGCTCTGTGTGCCGAATGATGAGGCTCTGTGTGCCGAATGATGATGCGTTCTTTCCAACTGTGGCACGCGTGCCATAGGTCCGCCACCACTGCCATAGAGTATAATTGTGGCAATAATGGGAACATTATTTTAATCACTGGTTTGGGGGGGGGGACCACTTACTCTGTAGCGAAGCGCCACCACTCCGATTGAAAATTAAAGGAAGCGATATTTTTAGTCACGTGCCGACTGATGAGGATCTGTGTGCCGACTGATGAGGCTCTGTGTGCCGACTGATGAGGCTCTGTGTGCCGAATGATGAGGCTCTGTGTGCCGAATGATGAGGCTCTGTGTGCCGAATGATGAGTCTCTGTGTGCCGAATGATGAGGCTCTGTGTGCCGACTGATGTGGCTCTGTGTGCCGACTGATGAGGCTCTGTGTGCCGAATGATGAGGCTCTGTGTGCCGACTGATGAGGCTCTGTGTGCCGACTGATGAGGCTCTGTGTGCCGACTGATGAGTCTCTGTGTGCCGAATGATGAGGCTCTGTGTGCCGACTGATGAGGCTCTGTGTGCCGACTGATGAGGCTCTGTGTGCCGAATGATGAGGCTCTGTGTGCCGACTGATGAGGCTCTGTGTGCCGACTGATGAGGCTCTGTGTGCCGAATGATGAGTCTCTGTGTGCCGAATGATGAGGCTCTGTGTGCCGACTGATGAGGCTCTGTGTGCCGAATGATGAGGCTCTGTGTTCCGACTTATGAGGCTCTGTGTGCCGAATGATGAGGCTCTGTGTGCCGACTTATAAGGCTCTGTGTGCCAAATGATGAGGCTCTGTGTGCCGACTGATGAGGCTCTGTGTGCCGACTGATGAGGCTCTGTGTGCCGACTTGTCAGGCTCTGTGTGCCGAATGATGAGGCTCTGTGTTCCGACTTATGAGGCTCTGTGTGCCGAATGATGAGGCTCTGTGTGCCGACTTATAAGGCTCTGTGTGCCAAATGATGAGGCTCTGTGTGCCGACTGATGAGGCTCTGGGTGCCGACTGATGAGGCTCTGTGTGCCGACTTCTGAGGCTCTGTGTGCCGAATGATGAGGCTCTGTGTGCCGACTTATGAGGCTCTGTGTGCCGAATGATGAGGCTTTGTGTGCCGACTTATGAGGCTCTGTGTGCCAAATGATGAGGCTCTGTGTGCCGACTGATGAGGCTCTGTGTGCCGACTGATGAGGCTCTGTGTGCCGACTGATGAGGCTCTGTGTGCCGACTGATGAGGCTCTGTGTGCCGAATGATGAGGCTCTGTGTACCGAATGATGAGGCTCTGTGTGCCGAATGATGAGGCTCTGTGTGCCGAATGATGAGGCTCTGTGTGCCGAATGATGATGCGTTCTTTCCAACTGTGGCACGCGTGCCATAGGTCCGCCACCACTGCCATAGAGTATAATTGTGGCAATAATGGGAACATTATTTTAATCACTGGTTTGGGGGGGGGGACATTTTAAACAGCATTGTGCTTTCTGATGGTCGACCTGACGGTGCCGGGTTTGATCTCCACTGCGAACCAGCGGATTTTTTCAGGCCGTGGTGAAAGTTCCCTCGATATCCCCACCTGATGCCTCTACGGTCATCGTACCGTCTGTTGTGGGTGGGTATGATTGAAAGAAGGACGCAGTAAGTCTCAAAGTGGTTTATAGGATCTAATAGAGAAGAACGTCTCAACTTTACACGGAGTTCACAGATGGAATAATCTAATGAAATGGGAAGTTGGAATTAATTTCTTTGTCAAGTTGCCAATGCAGGAAGTTTCTGAAGTTTTCTATACAGAAAATGTTTCTTTGTAAAGAAAAAGGGCGTGATTTAATAAAAAACTAAAACATTTTTATTTGAATTGAGTTTTATTCTAGTGACAAGCTGGCCCAGTGCTCATTTACGCATAATTTATATCACACACACACACACACACACACATACACACACATACACACACATACACACACACACACACGCACACACATATGTGGTGATGTAAATAAATGTCAGACATTTGTTCAGCTAATCGGTAGGTAAGTTTCATAAAGATTGCAATGTAGGCGTTGCATTGCACTTGTGTGTCACATCAGACCATCACACATGGCCTTGACCTTCACGTGTAGGTGAAATACGCCGTGACGTTGCATGGAGCCAGAGATGTCCCGTTGCAGTTCGAGACGAGCAGCCGAACCCAGTGAGCGCTGTAGCCGTCCGGAAATATGAAGTACGAGTAAGGCTCTTGGGCTCCGTACATGGTCAGGGTCGTGACCTTCACCCATTTCTCCCCGGATCTGTGACCTGGAGTGGAGAGAGAGAGAGAGAGAGAGAGAGAGAGAGAGAGAGAGAAAGAGGGAGATAATCACAAGTAAATATACTTTTATACATTTTCGGTAATAATAATTGTCAGTGATGGCTTAGCATCTCTATAGTCACTGTATGCAATATCGGCAATGTCGCTGGTGATCCCAATATTCCTGATGATCCCCAACATCACTGATCCCAATATCACTGGTGATAGAAATATCTCCGATGATCCCCATTATCACTGATCCCAATATCACCGGTGATCCCCAAATATCACTGATCCCAATATCACTGGTGATCCCCAATATCACTGATCCCAATATCACTGGTGATCCCAATATCCCCGATGATCACCATTATCACTGATCCCAATATCACCGGTGATCCCCAAATATCACTGATCCCAATATCACTGGTGATCCCCAATATCACTGATCCCAATATCACTGGTGATCCCAATATCCCCGATGATCCCCAATATCACTGGCGTAGTGAGGGGGAGGGGGCAAGTGGGGGGGGGTCATCATGCCCCGGGCGCTACTCACAAAGTGGCGCCAAATGGTATATTTTACATATAATATTATATGTTTTTTTAATTGAAAGGGGGGGGGGCGCTGAAAAAGGCGCGAGTTAAGCTCGCTTCGCCATTGTACGCACACACTCCCTTCAAACACTAAACTTATAACATGAACACTTTAAAACTTTATTCCTGAAATACACTAGCATAAGTTTAATCCATAATATTCACAATATAATGGTGGGATAATAATCATGATAATACAATTTACAACTGCCACTGTTCTTCACTACCAGCTTCATCATCATCGGTACAACATCTGCTACGTCACAACGTCGACATTTTACAGTACATACATTACACGGTGGTGCTGGACTACGGGAATTCCCTGTCCATAGTGTGCACCACCGAGAGCAAGGAAGGGGGTTATCACTTTGTCCGCTGAATTCAACGTGGCACTGGTCATAACAATCATAGTCACACAGGTCTTTACTCTGACACTCACGAGCTAACATGTGTCACGTGAATTAAGTCCTCTCTTTAACCGTGGTCAAACTCGCCCCCGGTCCACTTTGACCAATGACCATCTCCCCCGCCTTCTCGTTTCATTCCTCACAGTCATGCTCCACTGGTGATAAATGTTTCACTCCATTCGCTAAACACTCGCGACTTGACCTTCGAACCTTTTTCGTTCAAAGTCACTGCAACGCCGTTCAAACTCACTAACCGAACTCCCCCCCCCCACGTATCCCACAAACACAAACAGAAGTACCCTGACAGTAACTGAATGGTATCTATATATGTAGCAGTGTATTCTATTAGAACGTCTTTTTGTGTTATTTCAGCGTTTAATTATTTACCTTGACAACGCACTAAAGTTCTTGTTATGATATGTGATTTCCAGCCAATACCATAGCCCAGCTGGGATAGATTCATAAATAGGATTGGAAAACATCGATGGTTCTTGTTATGATGTGTAATTTCCAGCCATTACCATAGGCCATAAGGGACCGTTCATGCGTAGTATTGGAACATATCGATGTTACCAGTTTAAGGCAAAAAAACTTAGCAATCTACTAAAATATGACTCATTTCAAAGTTAATTTTTTATGGCTGTAACTCTATGAAGGTTTTCGGTATTTCGCATACAGTTTGGCGTAATTTTAAAAAATCTTATATGAAATTTCTAAAGTAGACTTTCTCATCTTAACAGGATGTTTATATTTACAGACATCTAGAAAAGTAAGTCGGTAGATAGACAAAAAGACGCGAACGTCAGTACTCACCCGCCGCTCCAGTTATGTCCACCTGCACGACCATGTCCACCTGTCCAGTCGCATCGTGCTGGACGGCGTGGACTACTTTTTTGTCAAACCCTGTCATGAGATAGGGGTCAGAGGTGTTGCCCTGGTACACAATGTCCTGTCTCCACACGGCGCCCCAGCCCTTTATAGAGCAAAATCAGCGGGAAGAAATGGCGGTTTAAAAAAAAAAAAGCTAATGTTATAAAAAAAAATACAGTGGATTCCGCTTAATTGGGACACCGCTTAGTTGGGACAGCCGCTTATTTGGGACAAATCTCAAAGAAACCAAACCAATAAGCCAATAGTAAATTCGTATGTTTAATTGGGGCAGCCGCTTAATTGGGACAAAAAAAGCCTCGGTCCCGATGTGTCTCAATTAAGCGGAATCGACTGTATTTAGATTAGCGGGGGGTCAAACATGCAAACCATCAACAACCTAAAGAAAGAAATATATATATATATATATATATATATATATATATATATATATATATATATATATAAAAAAGAAAAATTTAACTTTCACTAGCAAGGACATTACTTGGGAGCACATACGGGGGGGGGGGCACGAATGAGGCAAACCCGGTGCAGTAGAGTTCAGTAGACGAAATGAAAAATAAAATATAAATTCTCTTTTAAAAATGTCCCTATCTGGGGCTTCAGCTTGAGGGGTGGGGGAAGGGCGGGGGAGTTGCCATAAACATCAGACCGTCGCTCCAAGTTATAAAATTGGATTGGTTAACTTACCTCCTTCTATTCCCCCCCCTCCTCTCCCTCTCATTTATCGGGTGCCTACAACCAGCCCCCCCCTCCCCTCCCCTCCCCCTGGTAAAACCGTCAAAGTGCAGTAATCTAATTTAAAAACAATAAAGACTTGGCGGTTTATAAATTGAAGCTCCACACCCACGCACGCACACACGGTCACGCACACACGCACGAACTCACACGCACAAACAAATGGATACAAAATTGTATCTCGTACCTGTGGTTTTCCAAAACTCCAAAGGTCATCAGTTTTGCCAAACCAAAGTCCAGACTGGGGCTGACCCGTGACCACGTTGTTGTCATAGTTTGTGGATACCTTACAGACAAGCAAAAAAAATACATTTCAACTAAATAGTGACCGCTACAATCTCATGACCACTACAATCTCATGGCCACTACAATCTCGTGACCACTACATTCACATGTCCACTACAATCGCATAACCACTATAATATCACGACCACTACAATCTTACGCCCTCTACTATCGCATATCCACTACAATCTCATGACCAATACAATCTCATGTCCACTACAATCTCATGTCACTACAATCTAATGACTAGTACAATCGCATGACCACTATATTCATATGACCACTACAATCTCATGACCACTACAATCACATGACCACTAGAATCCCATGACACTACAATCGCATGGCCACTAAAATCATATGACCACTACAATCTCATGACAATGACATAACTTTTGTATACCTTTTGATTCCTTCGTTTCGGGCTTACTGTGACACCCCCCCCAACCCCCCCCCCCCTCGTCACTAGCTTACTGGATTTTATTCGTTCATTCTTTTGTCCTTCTGTCGTCTCTACGTTCCACTCTTTAATGCCAATGGAGGGGGGGGGTCTTACACTTTGACCTGTACATGCTTTTATATATGTTTCCTGTCTAGTTCATTCACAGGCATGTTTTTCTTTCAAGGTACCATGCATTACAGTTTTACCAAGGATTTTTGAGTGGTTCACGTGGGAACACCAATTGATGTTTCATTTAGAAAGTTCTTGGTTGTATACTTCCAATGTAGGAAATATGGAGAGACCTTTTCAATGAACCCTGGATCCTTATTTATAACTGGGGAGATATGGATATCATTGGTGACGTGGGGACCAACATGAAATAAGGATCATCAGTGATATTGGGGATCATCGGGGAGACAGGGATTACTAGTGATATATCAGTGATGTTGCGGATCATCTGGGAGATATGGATCACCAGTGATGCTGGGATCAGTGATATTGCGGATCATCGGGGAGATAGGGATCACCAGTGATGTTGGGATCAGTGATATTGGGGATCATCGGTGAGATATGGATCACCAGTGATATCAGTGATATTGCGGATCATCGGGGAGATAGGGATCACCAGTGATGTTGGGATCAGTGATATTGGGGATCATCGGTGAGATATGGATCACCAGTGATGTTGGGATCAGTGATATTGCGGATCATCGGGGAGATAGGGATCACCAGTGATGTTGGGATCAGTGATATTGGGGATCATCGGTGAGATATGGATCACCAGTGATGTTGGGATCAGTGATATTGGGGATCATCGGGGAGATAGGGATCACCAGTGATGTTGGGATCAGTGATATTGGGGATCATCGGTGAGATATGGATCACCAGTGATATCAGTGATATTGCGGATCATCGGGGAGATAGGGATCACCAGTGATGTTGGGATCAGTGATATTGGGGATCATCGGTGAGATATGGATCACCAGTGATGTTGGGATCAGTGATATTGCGGATCATCGGGGAGATAGGGATCACCAGTGATGTTGGGATCAGTGATATTGGGGATCATCGGTGAGATATGGATCACCAGTGATGTTGGGATCAGTGATATTGGGGATCATCGGGGAGATAGGGATCACCAGTGATGTTGGGATCAGTGATATTGGGGATCATCGGTGAGATATGGATCACCAGTGATATCAGTGATATTAGGATCATCGTGGGAGATAGGGATCACCAGTGATATTGGGATCAGTGATATTGGGGATCATCGGGGAGATAGAGATCACCAGTAATGCTGGAATCAGTGATATTGTGGATCATCGGGGAGATAGGGATCACCAGTGATATTGGGATCAGTGATATTGTGGATCATCGGGGAGATAGGGATTACTACTGATATTAGTATCAGTGATCTTAGGGATCATCGTGGGAGACAGGGATCACCAGTGATACTGAAAGTCCGCTCTGATTGACTCTAGAAGTTCAGCCTCTATGCCTGTCCATTGATGTTAGCATTACTGTGACCTACTGACCTGGTTTCCCCCCAAGACCAGGAATCCCCTGAATGACGTAAAGTCCGGAATGACGCGCAGGTGTTGTGATATCGGACGTATCCCCCAGGTGCTTCCTGTCCAGCCCAAGGGAGACAACTCATAGAACATCCCGTGCATGTCCATCAGGTAACGTTCGGTCTCCACCTCCCTGATCCTTGGCCACTCGGTCTGCTGGAAGTGGTCAAAAGCGTGGGAGGCTTTTGGTAGCCTGTACGTCTGCCAGTAGTTGTACTCTAGAAATAATCAATAGTTAACACGTCATTTAGTTTGCAAAC
>JAGDYQ010000091.1:3446167-3506167 GCA_021962125.1 Bulinus truncatus | reverse complement strand
AGTGGTAAAGGAGGACTGTCTGAAGCCCTGCCTGATGTTGAGATGTTTGAAACCATGAAGGTAGACCTGGGGTAGACTAGTGGTAAAGGATGACTGTCTGAAGCCCTGCCTGATGTTGAGATGTTTGAAACCATGAAGGTAGACCTGGGGTAGACTAGTGGTAAAGGAGGACTGTCTGAAGCCCTGCCTGATGTTGAGATGTTTGAAACCATGAAGGTAGACCTGGGGTAGACTAGTGGTAAAGGAGGACTGTCTGAAGCCCTGCCTGATGTTGAGATGTTTGAAACCATGAAGGTAGACCTGGGGTAGACTAGTGGTAAAGGAGGACTGTCTGAAGCCCTGCCTGATGTTGAGATGTTTGAAACCATGAAGGTAGACCTGGGGTAGACTAGTGGTAAAGGATGACTGTCTGAAGCCCTGCCTGATGTTGAGATGTTTGAAACCATGAAGGTAGACCTGGGGTAGACTAGTGGTAAAGGAGGACTGTCTGAAGCCCTGCCTGATGTTGAGATGTTTGAAACCATGAAGGTAGACCTGGGGTAGACTAGTGGTAAAGGAGGACTGTCTGAAGCCCTGCCTGATGTTGAGATGTTTGAAACCATGAAGGTAGACCTGGGGTAGACTAGTGGTAAAGGAGGACTGTCTGAAGCCCTGCCTGATGTTGAGATGTTTGAAACCATGAAGGTAGACCTGGGGTAGACTAGTGGTAAAGGATGACTGTCTGAAGCCCTGCCTGATGTTGAGATGTTTGAAACCATGAAGGTAGACCTGGGGTAGACTAGTGGTAAAGGAGGACTGTCTGAAGCCCTGCCTGATGTTGAGATGTTTGAAACCATGAAGGTAGACCTGGGGTAGACTAGTGGTAAAGGAGGACTGTCTGAAGCCCTGCCTGATGTTGAGATGTTTGAAACCATGAAGGTAGACCTGGGGTAGACTAGTGGTAAAGGAGGACTGTCTGTAGCCCTGCCTGATGTTGAGATGTTTGAAACCATTTACTCCGGTCATGTGAGTCGAAATGAACTAACGGGCTCTTGAGAGATTGGACTTCTCGATCGATTCAAGGGAACACTAATTGAGTTCTACAATAATGTACGAAAATATTTACACAACTCACAGCAAGCACGTCGCATAAAAAAACCTCAAACAAATATGTCAGAAATCCATTTTTTTCTGCTTTAAAACGATTTGAAAAAAAAAATTAAAAATGACCTTCACCTCAACAATTTAAAAATGACCTTTACCTCAAAAATTTAAAAATGACCTTAACCTCTAAAATTAAAAAAATGACCTTTACCTCAAAAGACTCGTACATCATGTACAGTCCAGCTCCTGCCCCGGCGCCAGGGTCGGACAGATACGACACCATATACAGTCGGCCTGCCCAGGGCATCAGTGCCCCGATACCGATCTCAGACCTGACCGGGCTGCTGTAGGCGGTGGCGGCGAGACTCGGGATAATCCCGTTGATATGAAAAGGCGGCCCAATGGAGTGGGTCACGGCAATGAACAGGCCGGTAGCAAGAAGTATGAGACGCGTTGCTCCAGTCATTGTTACCAGTGTCTGGGTCTAAAACACTGCACTACCTGGTCACTAGTTTTAGGTGTTGTTTCGACCATATCAATCATGGCCTCTCTAATCTATGGATAATAAATACGGGTGCATGTATACTACTGTGTCAACACCTGACCTTCCTTTCTGCTAACACCGCAGTACGTACCAAAATTTGATCACTCGGTATTGATAAGAATATTTTGATGTTATTTTTGTTTCAAGGACAAGTTTTTTTTTTGTAGTTCTTTGAGGCCCCGGGGGACGGTGGAGGGGGGGGGGGTTTAAGTGTGTACAAATTGTGTGGATTTTAAAAATAAAACGGCATGATAATGAAAGTGTGTGTGTGTGTGTGTGGGTGGGTGCTCTCTTGACCCGGACTTTATAGGGCCCTCAAAAAGGCCCAACTTTATAATGTCTCTTTTAGTTTTAGGGGGCCCTTCTTCGCCCTGGGCCTCAACCGACACCAGCCCGCCTCTTGCTGTTTCGGAAGATTGATACATGCCCACAATAACCCATAATTAACAACCGAGGTAATTAATAAAAACAGACTATGAAATTTTAAAAAGTGACTTTGAAATTTAATCTATAAGTTCTAATTCTGAGCAGTTCACTGCTGCGCCCATGGGTTATCTACCGTGCACTTTTAAATTAGAACAGCTGACTGTTTTTTGAGTTATCTAATTGCTCTTATACACACTTACATATAGACACACACACTTACATATATACACACACACTTACATATAGACACACACTTACATTAAGTACTTACTTCCAGTGAAATTTCGTTCAAGGGCAGAGAACTGTGATAGATAATATCAACGAAATGTTGTGTATGCAAGGTGGTCAGTTTGAAATATACATGTTACTTTTTTTTAACGAATGGTGGCTGATAACGTTTATGTAAAAGTTCGCTATACTTGAATGTTATAGCTAAATCATATATGTAATAGCTAACTGTACATTTATGTAATAGCTCACTGTACATGTATGTAATACTAAGGTGTAGGGCTTTGTGTTAACGTTTTATTACACCATTGAAATTCAGTTGAAAGTTTAACAAAAAATATATCGGCTGTACTGGCCAAAACAATAAACATGGACACAAACAATTTATGTATCTTTGGGCAGTGGAACACTAGGCACTGGCTTTCACTGCCATCAACTAAAGGGGTGCGCGGGGAAAACAGCGAAATTCGATGGCTGTTTTTAGAAATGTGTTTCAGGAGGCCCATTCTTTATGGCTTCGGCTTATTAGGAGGGGGGCCCTAATTTAGGCCCTTTTGGAGCCTTCGATAGGCGGCGAACACTTTCCGAAAGATATTAGCTGTTGATATTAATACTAGTATGTATAGAATGGAGTATTTTGCCTTACTGATATACTCTTTGTGGTTCACTATCCATGCAAGGGACGTAAGAAGACTTGCCTTTCAAAGAAAGCAATTTATATGTGAGTGATGTCCCCTGCAAGGATGAGATGAAAATCTTTTAGATCCTATAAACCACTAACGGGACTGTTATTATAATGCCCCCACCTTCGCCGCTAGTGCAATGACCATGGAGGAACCACGGGAGATATAGCGGGGCCTGAAATATCCATTGGTCCTCACCCTGGGGGGTCAAAGGTCGTGAGGAAGACTGTCTGAGACCCTGCCTGATATAGAAATGTTTGAACCCATTTACTCCAGTCACGAGAGTCGGGATGGTCAAACAGATTGGACTTGACAATCGATCCAAGGGAACACAATGTTAGTTCTACAATATGTAGGCGTATGTAGATGATCCACATAGCTCACAGCGTGTTGTGTCATCCCTGCGATACGGTTGAAGCTCAGGTAAATTTCTATATCAGAATACTTATTTTTAGTATCTTCAACTTTATTGCTGCAATCAGTGGCGCAACCAGCAAAAAAATGCTGAGAGGGGGGGGGGCTCACATTATGAAAAAAGACAGTTTGACAGTCTTTTTTTTTTGTCACTTTATAACATTAATTATGTATTGATGATTTGGCCCCTGGTTGCGCCACTGGCTCCAATATTATCCTGCGCTATAATTGTTTTTTTTTAATGATATAAGCGACTTGAATTAACCAACGAACGTCAGTTAGATTTTTATATTTGTTTCACTTATCATCTCGGTTTCCGGTCATACTCTTTTTTTTTTAATTTCAGACAGCGCTCACCAGAAGCCAAACGAACTGCATGTACATAAATACAATAAGAAAGCATCAATTAGCGCAATAATTGTACACATACTTTTGACTCGCTTTATTAAACCTAAAATAAAAATTAAACTTCAAATTTTATTTTATTTTCAGAACTTCCTGTGATGAAAATGATTTGTTGAAATGAAGTCATGGTTCAATGTGATACAAGAAAACTGTTATTACTGGCCAGTTGTTGATGTTTTTAGTTGTTTTTTTTTTAAATTAATGACAAACCGGCTAAATCTTTTCACACAGAGAAATATGCCAGATTTTTTTCTGCGTGTCTGTAATTTAAAATTAATCAATGTGAAAATCTTTGTTCTGACAAATATTTGTCCCATGTCTAAATCTTGCCTTGACCTTCACGTGTAGGTGAAATACGCCGTGACGTTGCAATGATACTGAGGTGTCCTTATGCACTCCGTGATGAGCAGCCGAACCCAGTGAGCGCTGTAGCCGTCCGGAAATATGAAGTACGTGTAGGGGCCTTCATCTGCGTGAAGATACAGGGACGTGACCTTCACCCAATGTTCCCCGGATCTGTGACCTGTAGAAGAGAGAGAGAAGCAATGCGATAACACGTCTTTATCAGTAGCGATGTCACAATGTCTGTACCTATATGTTTATCAACCCTGTCCTATTTCAGCCTAAGTCGTATTTCAGCCCAAGCTATGTGAAGATATCAGGTGTTTTTTTTTTCAGCCTGTGACTACAGTTAGGTCTATAAAGTTTTAAAAGAAAGAGGTCATGCAGACAGACAGCCTGCAAGATGAGTAATTTGGTTGATATAGCTAGCTAGATGAGTATGCTGGTCAATAAACAGTTATCTCTCTCTCTCTCTCTCTCTCTCTCTCTCTCCCTCTCTCTCTCTATCTCAGTGAAGACTGAGGGCTGACACTCTTAGAGTCCGTGAGATCAAACTCGCTGTGCCCCGTAAAACCTCTGGGAACTACTATAAAGGCCAATGACCAGCAAGCTACCAGTCTGGTCCAGCCTGTGGTCAGCAGGCCCGGACATAGCTAGCAAGATGAGTCCCCTGGTTGATAAATCTCGGTAGATGTTTGATAATCAAATAAAATGGTCAGTACTCACCTGCCGCTCCAGTAAAGTCCACCTGCACATCAATGGTCAAGTATCCTGTCTTGTCGTGCTGGACGACGTGGACGACCTTTTTGTCAAACCCTGTCATGAGATAGGGGTCAGAGGCGTTGCCCTGGTACACAATGTCCTGTCTCCACACGGCGCCCCAGCCCTAGAAAGAAATAAGTAAAAAAATAATAAAAGACGATCAGAGTGGATGAGAACACGTGATACGTTATGAGACTTTTTCAAACAGTGTTAATTAATTCGGGGGAGACCGGAGGTCGTGCGGTGTAGAGCGCTCGGCTGTCTACATGAGAGTCCTGGGTTCGAACCTTATTGAGAACGTTTGGGATTTTTTCAGATCCTGGTGTAATGTCCCGCCCCCCTCCCTCCACAAGTCCTTCCAGCTTTAAATGGGTACCTGACTTTAAGTTGGGGAAGTAAAGGCGGCTGGGCGTTGTGCTAACCACACAAGCTCCATCATATGCCGAGGTTATAGAAACAGATGAATTCTACATTACATCTGCACCGGAACTTTACTTAAGGGAACTTAAGTCGCTCAAGAACTCAGTTTAAAAAATAACGATTACAGTGGTTGGGAAAACATGATATGAGACATTTTAAAACGGTGTGACAGAAACGTACAACCTGGAAACATTTATACTGTGGTACCCCCCCCCCCCCCCCGAGGTTGGGCTGGATAGCCAAAAGGATAGTGAACTCGACTCACATGCACATGGCACAGGGTTCATTCCCTGGTTATTGCCAAAAATATTCGCCGCTGACTTGGAGATGTAGATGGGCGCCACCAAGTCTATAAGCCCAACTGATAAGGACGTATGAAAGCACAACCAAACATATGTCTGTTGATGTGTCTATTCGTTCCCCCAAACGACCTTAATGGTTCTATAAAATATGTCTGTTGATGTGTCTATTCGTTCCCCTAAACGACCACATTGGTTCTATAAACTATGTCTGTTGATGTGTCTATTCGTTCCCCCAAACGACCTTAATGGTTCTATAAAATATGTCTGTTGATGTGTCTATTCGTTCCCCCAAACGACCATATTGGTTCTATAAAATACGTCTGTTGATGTGTCTATTCCTTCACCCAAACGACCACATTGGTTCTATAAACTATGTCTGTTGATGTGTCTATTCGTTCCCCCAAACGACCACATTGGTTCTATAAACTATGTCTGTTGATGTGTCTATTCGTTCCCCCAAACGACCTTAATGGTTCTATAAAATATGTCTGTTGATGTGTCTATTCGTTCCCCCAAACGACCATATTGGTTCTATAAAATATGTATGTTGATTTGTCTATTCGTTCACCCAAACGACCGGCTAAGGGTATAAATATTTTTAAAATACTCAGGTTACGAACTTATTTTGCTCATGAACTCGTTTCATAAACTGAAGTGTTCTTAAGCCAAAACAGTGAAATTCATTTTTTTTAAACCAGTCCGTTCCAAGATTCAAGAATCGTTATTTTTCTTTTTATTGACATCCGTTTAAACGCAAGGATACGAAAACTTCACGAGTTACACAAAGAGAAAAAAAAAACAGCCACACAAATTAAATGTAAAATATTAAAACAAAAGATTTAGTCTAGCTTTCTTACCCAAGAAAACGATCATGGGAAATTGTGTAAGTTTCTTGGCTATTCTGAATCAATTTCAGGAGTTCCTTGACGCTGTTTCTAGCCAGCCGTCTGGGAATATTTCCCGCACCAAGAAACTATCAAGGGAAATTTTCTTGCTTCCTTTGCTGGAGAAGGTTTTCTAAAGTGGCCAATCGTGTTATTATATACATCGGCTTTACTGTCCTGTTAGAAACAATTTTACTTTGGATAATAGCTTTCAGTCAAGTCTTCTACGTCTGCCCAACAGATGCAAATTTCTATTAATCCAGGCATTTGAAACGGTCACTGGATCCTCATCATCGGACGACTGCACCTCCCTGAATGACCTTGGCAGTACTTGTGTGACCTTCGTTTGTAATGCACGCGGTCGTTTGCAGAGATGGTGTATTTGGAACTTGTAATCGAGTACAACTCGGGCTTGCATAATTGTCCAGATCTGGGGACCACTTAAGACTTTGGGGGGGGGGGCTCAGTTTTGGTATATTGGCGGATTACCCGCCAGCTTGTGCGGTATTTTTCCTGTCTCGGTTGTATTTGTCAATACACTGGCTGGTTTGCCGCAGGTTCAATGTTGTATATTGCGTACATTTTTTACATGTGGCATAAAATCAAATTATGGAAGTAAATTGTGACATCTCTTTACACGTGTACTACTCTGAAGGGTTTTCGGCTGGTTTTTATTAAATTTCGACGGCTTTCATTTTTTTTAAAATCTGGCAACACTCTGAACAATGCACATCAGACTTTAAGCGCACACTTTAAAAAAAAATGAAGTCATTGAACCGATCAGTCAGGACTTGAGTCATGTCTGCTCTCTACGATTGACCCCCACCCCCACAAACACACACACCCTCAACCACCAGACTTTAGGAACACAGCTTCTGTGCAGTCGTCTGTTAAGGAATGACTTAGCCATAAGTAAATGGGGGGGGATCATTAGAGGTATTCCTGCTATCAGGGCCCTGCTTAATATGTCATCTATATCCGTCTGATTTATAACTTGCAGCTAAGCGGGAAAAAAAAAATTTAGATCAAAAGTTCACCTGTGGTTTTCCGAAACTCCAAAGATCATCCGTTTTACCAAACCACAGTCCAGATTGGGGCTGACCAGTCACAACATTATTATCATTGTTTGGCGACACCTGTAAAAGACCAAAAATGTGTACACGTATACACAAAGGTTAAAGGTCACTTCTTTCTCATTCGTCCATTTATAGATTGTGTTTTTATGGTCAACTAGTGACGTCATTCTTTCGACATTTATTTAGTTCGTGGATCACCCATCCCCCCTTCTGTTGTCCCCACGCCCACTGACCTACTCATTGGCGTTACTATGGTTACCTGGTTTCCCCCCAAGACCAGGAGTCCCCTGAATGACGTAAAGTCTGGAATGACACGCAGGTGTTGTGATATCGGACGTATCCCCCAGGTGCTGCCTGTCCAGCCCAAGGGAGACAACTCATAGAACATCCCATGCATGTCCATCAGGTAGCGTTCGGTCTCCACCTCCCTGATCCTTGACCACTCGGCCTGCAGAAAATGGTCAAATGCGTGGGAGGCTTTTGGTAGCCTGTACGTCTGCCAGTGG
The DNA here is from genome assembly GCA_021962125.1 of Bulinus truncatus. NCBI lineage: Eukaryota > Metazoa > Mollusca > Gastropoda > Planorbidae > Bulinus > Bulinus truncatus. The sequence continues at coordinate 3,498,092 of JAGDYQ010000091.1, read as the reverse complement.
TTGTACTCTGGAAAATAATCATAAGTCAGAACATCACTTAGCTTGGGAATTAGAATGTACTTTGTATAAACATACTGTGCTTTGACTTTATTAAGCATGTAGATTATCAGTTTAGCGGCTTATTGAAGATAATATTGTACGTAATACGAGAGGTCACACATCGTGAATCGCATGTTTGATAGTTATTGGATAGGACCCGCTGAGTTCCAACAGAACTGGAGTGCTAGACTGCCGGATGGAATTGGGAATATGCACGTTTTGTGACAGATTGTTTTAATTGTGTGAAATATGTGACGACTCATTGGAGTACTTATTTTTAGCCCATAATATTTTGAATCATTGTTGGCTTACCATGTTTTTTACCTTTGATAAAAAAGAACAATATGGTTACTTAAAAACAACTACTCCGCTTTGTTGTTAAAAATGTGTTTCGCCTCTGAAGTTTTAGTGGTGTTAAATTTATACCTGAGAATCTGTCGTCACATATTTCACACAATTAAAGTAATCTGTCACCTAACTTGCAGCCACTATTGATAAAACACCGTTACCGCCAAACGACATTGTGAACAGCCAATGAAAAGTGGGAGTAACGTGTGTTTCAAGTATAGGCTACTACTTTTACTGTATGTTTTAAAAATAGCTTTATGTTTCCCCCAGTGTGCTTTACATTTTAACATTTACATTCACCTGTTTCCTCTCCGTCGTACACTTTGAGAATCACTGATCTGTAATCCCAGCCCAGGGCGTAGATCACCTGGCCGAGGTTCCGACGTCCTGTCACTTCAACGAACGCTGTGTCTGCAATGATCGTCCAGTTCTGACCTTGACCTTTCCATTCGGCTAGACGGCCCCCACGTTGAACACTTTGCACAAAAAAGAACAAGTAATGATGTAATATATTTCATGTATATACTTTTAAATACAATGTGTTAAATCCAGGAAAGTGTAAAATTATGTAGAATCTTTTAAAAATGCAATTGTGAAATTCAGTTTGCATCAAAACAAATGGCATGGTAGGACCTACTTCCAAAATAAAATAATTTAAAAGGGGGTTTCAATAGCAACCATAAAGTATTATCACAAAACTAAATGAAAATTCCTTTATTATTTTAAAACCATTTCATCAGTGAAATGCCTAACCTTCTCACCCTTTGAAATCGTTCAGTCCAAATGTACTGCTGGCTACAACCAGTCTCCCGTTCATGGTACTCACCCTTTGAAATCGTTCAGTCCAAATGTACTGCTGGCTACAACCAGTCTCCCGTTCATGGTACTCACCCTTTGAAATCGTTCAGTCCAAATGTACTGCTGGCTACAACCAGTCTCCCGTTCATGGTACTCACCCTTTGAAATCGTTCAGTCCAAATGTACTGCTGGCTACAACCAGTCTCCCGTTCATGGTACTCACCCTTTGAAATCGTTCAGTCCAAATGTACTGCTGGCTACAACCAGTCTCCTGTTCATGGTACTCACCCTTTGAAATCGTTCAGTCCAAATGTACTGCAGGCTACAACCAGTCTCCCGTTCATGGTACTCACCCTTTGAAATCGTTCAGTCCAAATGTACTGCTGGCTACAACCAGTCTCCCGTTCATGGTACTCACCCTTTGAAATCGTTCAGTCCAAATGTATTGCTGGCTACAACCAGTCTCCTGTTCATGGTACTCACCCTTTGAAATCGTTCAGTCCAAATGTACTGCAGGCTACAACCAGTCTCCCGTTCATGGTACTCACCCTTTGAAATCGTTCAGTCTAAATGTACTGCAGGCTACAACCAGTCTCCTGTTCATGGTACTCACCCTTTGAAATCGTTCAGTCCAAATGTACTGCAGGCTACAACCAGTCTCCCGTTCATAGTGTGAGCGGCTTTGAAAAATGGCTGCTCCCCTGCGGACACCGGTATGTTGAGTGTCACCACCAGGTCAAACAGTTGAATGCATCTCAGGATGGTGATGTTGCACTCCCACAGTGGACCGTCCATCCCCAGCATGTAAACCTGGTGGTCAGCAGTGGTCAGATTTGTTTTGTGTGTATTGCGTTATATTGATTTTTTATCAAGCCTTATTTGGTTCTACAGATAGGTAGGTAGGTAGGTAGGCAGGCAGGCAGGCAGGCAGGTAGGTAGGTAGGTAGATAGATAGACAGATAGACAGATAGATAGATAGATAGATAGATAGATAGATAGACAGATAGACAGATAGATAGATAGATAGATAGATAGATAGATAGATAGATAGATAGATAGATAGATAGATAGATAGATAGATAGATAGATAGATAGATAGATAGATAGATAGATAGATAGATAGATAGATAGATAGATAGATAGATAGATAGATAGATAGATAGATAGATAGATAGATAGATAGATAGATAGATAGATAGATAGATAGATAGATAGAAATGGATGGGTGGATGTCCAGCCATTAAACAAAAACTTTGTTATCTGACCATTGTTTCTGGACTGGTCAAGTGTTCAGCTGTAGCCGCAACTCGCACATTTATGAGGTCAAAAAATGTCCTGATATACGTGTTTGTGTTGATCAACCATGGTCCAATGATAATCTGATTACTTTGTCTGTGTAGCAGACGATTGGTGAAGGAAGAGTTATGGTCCTGCATCTTATACATCTGTCGAGAAATCAAACACCATTGATAGAAGGGTTTCAGTTTTTATTGAATGCAAGTTCATCTCATGCTTATCTTTCTTAATGCAGCTCACTGGTATTGGTATAAGTACACATTTGAACAGTTCAAGTATGGGCGCACTGTACCATATATCACAACTGAATAGAACTCGCATTAGTGTAACCAATCGGCTCTACTCTAACCGGAGAACTCTCCAATCTAACTGGAGAACTCTCCAATCTAACTGGAGAACTCCCCAATCTAACTGGAGAACTCTCTAATCTAACTGGAGAACTCTTTAATCTAACCGGAGAACTCTCTAATCTAACCGGAGAACTCTCTAATCTAACCGGAGAACTCTCTAATCTAGCCGGAGAACTCTCTAATCTAACCGGAGAACTCTCTAATCTAACCGGAGAACTCTCTAATCTAACCGGAGAACTCTCTAATCTAACCGGAGAACTCCCTAATCTAACCGGAGAACTCTCTAATCTAACCGGAGAACTCTCTAATCTAACCGGAGGACTCTCTAATCTAACCGGAGAACTCTCTAATCTAACCGGAGAAACTCTCTAATCTAACCGGAGAAACTCTCTAATCTAACCGGAGAACTCTCTAATCTAACCGGAGAACTCTCTAATCTAACCGGAGAACCCGGAGAACTCTCTAATCTAACCGGAGAACTCTCTAATCTAACCGGAGAACTCTCTAATCTAACCGGAGAACTCTCTAATCTAACCGGAGAAACTCTCTAATCTAACCGGAGAACTCTCTAATCTAACCGGAGAACTCTCTAATCTAACCGGAGAACTCTCTAATCTAACCGGAGAAACTCTCTAACTGAACTCTGTAACGGGAGAACTCTCTAACTGGAGAACTAAGAAAAATACACGAAATTAAGGTTCGCCATCTTGACATGTAAATCTTTTTAATAAATAATAAATAAAAAGTTTGATAAATACCAAGTAAAATTTCGTTGACACAGATGTAAACAATCTAGTAAAAATCAACAGTCTGAATGAACCAAAGTGGGCAGACAATTTTGCCCACAATTGTAAAATGATTTCATGAGCTGTGTGCCCTCCCCTTTATAAAGTGTGTTCAATGAATTGAACTAAAAACTACCTTCACCACCAGTTCATATCACCGATGGGGAGTTAATGAAACAAAAAAAATTTACCTCTAATGTCTTGTCCCACATGTACAGTCCAGCCCCAGACCCGCTTCCGGGTTCGGACAGGTACGATACCATGTACAGTTGGTCTGCCCAGGGCATCAGTGCCCCGATGCCACTCTCTGACCTGACCGGTCCGCTGTCGGCCATAGCAGCTTCCTTGGGGAAAATCCCGTTGATGCCATAAGGTTGTCCGCAGGACTTGGTTATAGTTACGGACAGCGCCGCTGCTATACATACGAGATTGTTCAACATGATCATTACTTCCGCTATTGACACTACACATCCGTGCAAACAGTCGGCTGTGAAAGCAGTGAAGAAATATTCCTGACTTTCTAGCTTTTAAGTACTATGTGAATGGATATGCTGCATACGGTATGTAGGACTGATAAGAAGACGGAATCGAGAAACGAAAGTATCGGAGTTTCTTAGGATATCTTAGTCGACAAGGAAATCAGCTATGGAATCGGGATTTTTTTAAAGGCAAATATGCGATTCATTCACCAATTTTTTGGAAACCGATAATGTTTCTACCTTTTATTTTGTTTTTTTTTTTAATTTTCGTTTAAATCCGTCATTTTCATGTTTAGGAATCTGAATTTCAACGAGAATCATGTCAATAAAAAAAAAAACTTGGTATCGCGCCAACAGTAGTATCGCTCCAACAGTAGTATCGCGCCAACAGTAGTATCGCGCCAACACTAGTATCGCCACAACAGTAGTATCGCTCCAACAGTAGTATCGCGCCAACACTAGTATCGCCACAACAGTAGTATCGCGCCAACACTAGTATCGCCCCAACAGTAGTATCACCCGACACTATTAAAAATAACCTCCCGTTGAGAAGTTAGATAACCCACTAATGATTTTAATTTTTTTTTAAACAGAATTGAAGAAAAAATGTTGTTGTTGTTGTTGGTGTTGTTGGTGTTGCAAGATTTTTTTAATAGCGGGGGGGGGGGGTAAATGTAGAGAATGTTTTGACAAAGCGATTGTATTTATTTATTTATGTATTTATTTATTTATGTGCTTTTTTTTTTTACTACAATGTTTTTGTTTGTGTATCCGAATGCATCCCATCGTTAAGAAGTCTTTCTTTTTCTTATCTTAAGGGAAACCATTTCTGTACGGCAGTATCTCTCTCTCTCTCTCTCTCTTTCTCCCTCTCACCCCCCCTCTCTCTCTCCCTCCCTCTCTCTCCCTTCTTCTCTCCCACCCTCTCTCCCTCTCTCCCTCTCACACCCTCTCTCCCTCTCTCTCCGTCTCTCTCCCTCTCTCTCTCCCCCTCCCCTTTACCAACGTATCTAATAACTTGACCATACTTTAGTCAATATCTTCGAAATAATAGCCGACCTTCACTTTTGGTCAGTTGATTCAAATTCAACTCCATAATAGTAACAATAGTAATAATATCAGTACTGAATGAACGCCTCAACACTTTATTCCATTCAGAAAACATTTTGACTAACTTGTTGGCCACAGTTATCTCCCATGCACTTTGACATCGCTATTTTTAGAATCATCTGTTTTCATTTATAAGCTTTGCAGTGGCTCTCAATTTTTTTTTTGTTTCAAGTCATGGAACACTGCACTTTTTTTATGCGGAACAGTTACAAAAAAATTTGGCTCAAGGTTGTACCTATATCCCTCCACCTGTTGGTACTTTTTACTGCCTTTATCTAAAATGAATAAAATGACGTAACAGTTTCGGGGGTTGGGAGGGCCTCTAGTGTCAAAGGTTATCAAAAGACTAAGATTTTCACGCAGAGATCTTGATGGTCGTTTTTTGCTAAAGATCCCTACTGTAGCATAGCCCTGGGGACCCCGAAAGTTGGCCCTTTTTTTAAGTTTAATAAAAACAAGAACAATGTTAGAATTTTTTTTTAATTGCAATATTGAAGGGAAAAAAGTCAATTCTGGTTCTTTAGCAACAATTTGTAATTGTATATTTATTATCTTCGCGGAACACTGATATTGAACCACTGCTGAAATCTAAAGTAGTTACTTCCTGTGAGATTTTGTTAAAAGGCAGATAACTATTGTTGCATACTTGTCCACAAAAAGCTCAACAACAAAGCGCTCTTTGATAATAAATTTTTTTTAAGTTCTTAGTGGGGTATATAGTTTTAAAATTCTATAGTTCAGTTTAATTTAAAGAATACTTTATGAATGATTGTATGTCAGTGTATTTGGTGAGACATGCGCAACTAACATGTTTATAAATTGTCAAAATTGTAACAGTTTCAATGCCATTTTTTTTTTATTATCGTTGTCCGTGAGGAAAATTCATGTCATTTATTTTTTAACAAGCTTTGCTTCACTGTAGATATGATCTATCAGATAACTGACTGTACATACATACAAACTAACATACAAACATACACACCAGCATACATACATACATATATACATACATATAACATGCATATATACATACATATACATGCATATATACATACATATACATCCATCCATACATAATACATACATACATCCAAACACACATACATATATAAATACATCATACAAACATACATACATCCATACATACAAACATACATACATCCAAACACATATACATATATAAATATATATATATATATATATATATATATATATATATATATATATATATATATATCCTATATAATAAAAGGCAAGCGTGAATCTGTTCCACCAATAGTATTTGATAAAGTAATCACGGCATGGGATCGCCGTCGCTATAAATAAAAAAAATCCTCTATGTGGTCATTTCCCGATGGTCTATTTTTTATTTGTTGCTGTATCGCGCCGCACCAACTTGCCTTTGTGCTGCAGAATGGCATATAAAGTAGTTATTTTTTTACTTTTCAGTTCATTTTTATAAAAGCTTTTTTTTTTTGATGCTTCATTTTGATTTTAATATTGAGAGAATTCAGGGTAAAACGTAACGGGTGACATAAATTAGCACCCATATCTTTATTATTATATGGGTAAATCGTAATTTGTGAACGATAGGGTAGTGACGGTTTTGGCTTGGTTGCTTCGATTGGTTGGTTTGGTTGGTTGGTTTGATTTGATTGGTTGGTTTGGTTGGTTGATCGGTTCGTTTGGTTTGGTTGGTTAGAGTTGACGGGTAAATCGTAATTTGTGAACGATAGGGTAGTGACGGTTTTGGCTCGGTTGCTTCGATTGGTTGGCTCGGTTGGTTTCTTTGGTTGACTGGTTAGTTAGTTTGGTTAGTTGGTTTGGTTGGTTGGTTTGGTTGGTTGGTTTGATTTGATTGGTTCGTTTGGTTGGTTGATCGGTTGGTTTGGCTTGGTTGCTTCGATTGGTTGGCTCGGTTGGTTTCTTTGGTTGACTGGTTAGCTAGTTTGGTTAGTTGGTTTGGTTGGTTGGTTTGGTTGGTTGATCGGTTGGTTTGGTTTGGTTGGTTAGAGTTGACGGGTAAAACGTAATTTTTGATGTATGAAATGTAGGTCATTTCTGCACAAAGTAAATACTGAATAAAATGAGGGAACAAAAAGCTTTATTTAAACGTTAGTGATTCTATCATTAAGCCGACTGTTTGTAGTTTGAGTTGCCAATCATCACTCGCTCACAACTATTGTTTTGCGGTTGTTGACAGCTGAGTTTAATTGTATTGAAAAATGGACGAGCCTTGCTATTCAAAAAATGTTTTTTTATAAAAAAAATATAAATTTCCGCCCGTCTTTCGATGGGCTAAATATATATATATATATATATATATATATATATATATATATATATATATATATATTGTAATGACCAATTCAGTTAAGCTCTATAACTGTAAAGCTACTGATAAGTAGGAAAGTTCCCATTAAAACAAAAAACCGGTTCAAAAGTTCAGTCCTCGGACACACATATGTGTATTTTATTAAATTAAATAAAATCTTCCAACTTCCACTTACATATACAATAATTGTATATTATACATGTGTTTAAAGTATAATTCGAGATTTTCACTCTCCAGAAGAAAAAAAAACACGCGTACTAAAATAAACCAACTTCAAAACAATAATAATAAACAAGCTTTAAAAAGAGAGGGCGAGAGAGAGAACACAACGTATAAAAATAGAAAGAGCACCACACCAGCCATCTTGTGCATTTATAACGAAACAATTTATTACAAACTAAAATCATTATGTTGAGTTATTAAAGAAATCACGTGTCATTGAGTGACCCAATCTAAAAGACAGTCTTAAAGTGCACACCCCAACACACACACACACACCATGGTCAGTAGATAGTATGACCACTGGTCATACATTAAAGACAGATGTCTGTATCGGCTGCCTCCTGGGTAAAGAAACCGTTTCCAAGTTAGCAAAACGACTTCCCTAAAAATTGGTCAACCTCCCCCCCACCCCCACCCCCCCCCCCCTTTAATCTGGAAATTCCTGCCGGCTACGTGTAGTGAAAGTAAGCGGTTATTTTGCAGGTCAAGTCCCAGGCGTAACTGGACGAGCATGCCATCACGGACAGCCTAATCCAGTGGGCGCTTAATCCTTCAGGAAAAGTGACAATCTGGTAGGCCGATTGGTCATTGGAAGTCAACTGCAGTGACCGATACGGCAACCAAGTCTCGTATTGACTGTGACCTATTTAATGGAAAAACAAAGCAAAAAAAATGAAAAACAAAACAAAAAAAATGAAAAACAAAAAAAAAAATGAAAAACAAAAAAAAAAAATGAAAAACAAAAAAAAAAACGACATCAAAAGTTTTGAAGATGAAGATAAAACAGGTCAAAAAATGTTGGCGAATGCATAAATGATTTACTTTTTTATTATTGAAATGTTCTTTTACACTCTTTGTTTAGCACTCTATATTTAACGGTCTATATTTAGCACTCTATTTTTAACACTCCATATTTACCACTCATTGTTTAACACTCTGAATTGTACATCTCTTAGTGATCATAGAAATGAAGCTTCTTCGTTTGTTATTGATAGATAAACACACAGACAGACAGAGATTCAAGCAAGCAGAGTGAATGCAAGTATAAAGCTAGACAGACAGACAGTCAAGCAAGCAGAGTGAAAAGACAGACGGCCAACCTACGACAGGAAAAAACATTTAGACAGATAGACAGACACGTAAATAGAAAGACAGACAGATTAGATAGATAGATAGATAGATAGATAGATAGATAGATAGATAGATAGATAGATAGATAGATAGATAGATAGATAGATAGATAGATAGATAGATAGATAGATAGATAGATAGATAGATAGATAGATAGATAGATAGATAGATAGATAGATAGATAGATAGATAGATAGATAGATAGATGTTACTAAAAATAATTAAAAAAAGCCACAATGTGAAGAATGTGGTCACTCACCTGCCGCCCCCGTGATGTCCAGCTCTACCTGGACAGTGGCATACTTGATTCTACCCTCCTCGTTATGGAGTAAGACGTACAGAATTTTTTTGTCGAACCCTGTCATGAGATATGGGTCAGAGACGTTTCCTTTTTGTAGGTCATCTGTCCTCCACACCGCCCCCCATCCCTGTGAGATTTTATTTTTTAAACAATATAAAAGTTAATCATTATCAAGAATAAGAAATTATTAAAACCTAAATGTAACAACTAAGAAGTCTTGTTAGATACTTTGAAAACAAAAAAGTAATAATAATTAGTAGCATGTGACTTAATATGATTATCTCCCTTAAATTACACCAATTTAGTATAGAATTATTTCCCTTTTTTCTGTTCGTCGTTCGTTGTTATTATCACCTACCTGAGGTTTACCAAAACTCCACAGATCGTCTGTTTTTCCAAACCAGAGGTTCGACTGGGCCTGGCCAGTGACCACATTGTTATCAAAGATGGACGAAACCTGTCCAACAAGAAAAAAAAAAAAGATGCCAATAAAAATCTCAAGTGTTGCCAACTATGAGCCGGCCTTCATGTTTTTTTTTTTAATTAATCGTATTTGAAATATCAACGCAGTGTGCATGGATCTCAAAAGTAAATTAATGTACGATCAAAAACTAGATAATTTCAATGGGTGGAGGGGAGTGAAGGCAGTAATGAGAAACATTTAAATTCATGAAAGAGTTGATAGAAATGTTTATATTTAAGAATTAGAAAAGAAAAAAGTTTTAAAAAGCAAAAAAAAAATGAAGGATCGTGCAGGGCCGAACTTCGGATGTACGAGGCCCGAGTTTTATTATCATAAAGTATTTTTCAGGTTATTTTATTAATGAAAAATATAGATATGTGTTTTGCATTTTTATCAATTAAAAAAAATTCCGCTCATGATCCGTTAGGGAGCGGAACACGAATTTCCCAAGCGACCCATTTCACTAAAGACCGACCCTGATGGACACTTCAGGCAGAATAGATCAATTAAGGTCAGACGCTCATGCAATGTAATTTTTATTTTCGATCTTCCTGTTTATTGTGGCCTACTGACCAGGAATCCCCTGAATGACCTACTGACCTGATTTCCTCCCAAGACCAGGAATCCCCTGAATGACGTAAAGTCTGGAATGACGCGCAGGTGTTGTGATATCGGACGTATCCCCCAGGTGCTTCCTGTCCAGCCCAAGGGAGACAACTCATAGAACATCCCGTGCATGTCCATCAGGTAACGTTCGGTCTCCACCTCCCTGATCCTCGGCCACTCGGTCTGCCAGAGATGGTCATATGCGTGGGAGGCTTTTGGTAGCCTGTACGTCTGCCAGTAGTTGTACTCTGGGAAATAGTCAAAACTTATATTACATACAGTATGAACCTTAGGCTGTTCATTTTACAGATGCAAGTTTTAAAAAAAAAACGTACCACGTGTATATAATGAACTAGCTGTACCTTGCAAAACCTTTGAATAGAGTTATATCCCCTTAGGTTTGATCGGTAGGCTAGGTTATTTTTTTTTTTGGTTTGCGGGCAGATCCGATTTTTTTTCATGATTGTATTTTAAACTGGGAATACTGCTGTATTAATTCTTTACTTTCGATTTAAAGCAGAACTCAAATTGCTGTTATTTTTATACCTATTCGTTTCAACTCATATGTGTAAAATTCTTTTGACAACCTCATATCTACACATTTAGCACCCATGACGTATTCACAAAAAAGTTCCCCCCCCCTCCCTTATTGGCCCTGACTGGAGACGGATTTAAGCGAGCCCCCTACATAGCCCAATTTTAGACCCATTGATATGTCTCTCTTTTCTAAATGGCCCACCATTTTCATCTGCGCCCGGGGCCTCAGTTGACATAAATACGTCCCTGGTCATGACCTTGTTAACACACAACGAAATCATTTCACATCAAATGGCGACTGCCGTGGTGACACACTGTCAAACCATTTCATACAAATGGCGGCTACCTGTTTCTTCTCCATCGTAGACTTTCAAAATGACCGACTTGTTGTCCCATCCTAAGGCGTAGATAACGTGGCCGAAGTTGCGCCTGCCGGTCACTTCCACGAAGGCCGTGTTGGCCAGAATTGTCCAGTTTGTGCCCGGACCTTTCCATTCGGCCAATCGACCACCATGTTGGAGCCTATCCATTTTAAAATTCAAAACAATCAGAAAGACAGTAAAATATATAATTCCCGCTAGTTTGTACATTATTACGAAGAAGCAAAAAAAAAAAATCATACAAGAACGACAACTCTTTTGTATATGTGTATGAATTAATCACCCTTTGAAATCATTCAGTTCAAATGTGTTACTGGCAACAACCAGTCTCCCGTTCATGGTGTGCGCGGCTTTAAAATGCGGTTGTTCCCCTTGTGAGGCCGGGATGTGGAGCTCTTCCACCAGGTCAAACACCTGGCTGCAGATCAGGCTGGTGACGTCACATTCCCACAGCGGTCCGTCCATACCTAGCATGTACACCTGGTCATTTGCAAAAAAACGAGACATTACATGGTTGAAATAAACGAGACATTACGTGGTTGAAATAAACGAGACATTAAGTGGTTGAAATAAACGAGACATTACATGGTTGAAATAAACGAGACATTACGTGGTTGAAATAAACGAGACATTAAGTGGTTGAAATAAACGAGACATTAAGTGGTTGAAATAAACGAGACATTACGTGGTTGAAATAAACGAGACATTGCATGGTTGAAATAAACGAGACATTACGTGGTTGAAATAAACGAGACATTACGTGGTTGAAATAAACGAGACATTACATGGTTGAAATAACGAGACATTACGTGGTTGAAATAAACGAGACATTACATGGTTGAAATAAACGAGACATTACGTGGTTGAAATAAACGAGACATTACATGGTTGAAATAAACGATGGAGATATCAGACATTTATATCTAATTGAATGTTTCGTTATGTTGTGGTTGTATGCATTTGAGTTGGGGACGTAAAGAGATTAGATAGATAGATAGATAGAAAGATAGATAGATAGATAGAAAGATAGATAGATAGATAGATAGATAGATAGATAGATAGATAGATAGATAGATAGATAGATAGATAGATAGATAGATAGATAGATAGATAGATAGATAGATAGATAGATAGATAGATAGATAGATAGATAGATAGATAGATAGATAGATAGATAGATAGATAGATATGTTTGATCTATCTTACCCGACTATATAACCTTTAAATTTCAGAACTGAAAATTAAAATAAACCAGAAAACTGACCATTGTGTCCGGTTTGGTCAGATGTTCAGCCGTTGAAGCCACTCTCACATTGAGCAGGTCTTTGAAGACTCTGACGGTGCCAGCCATGTCAATGACCCATGCTCCTATGACAATCTGATTGGTCTGTCTGTGAAGGATTCGGTTGGCAAATGTTGACTTGTGATCAGCTAGCTTGACCATCTACACGGTGGTTGATAACATACCAGAATATTGATTGCGTTACTGTTTTTATTTTTTGCTCATTTCTAAAAAAATGTCTATGGTTCTAGTTTCTATTCAGAATAAAACCGTGTCGCTTTGGCAAAAGCTGCTCTTAGTAGTAGTTGATGTTGTCTTTTATGTGTTGCCGTGTGCGAAGGCATCTTTTTTATGAATCAGGTGCAACCGTGCAGATAGCTTACGGTACGGTACCATCATGCTATCCGTATGAATACTTTGAAATAATAGTAAATGCTGCACATGAATTTTGATATAAATAGTTATTTATACTCTATTTATCATCTAGAATCATAACACACCAGAGATGACAGCGGCGTAACTTAAGGGTGGGGGTTGGGGTCCATAAGCCAGGGGCGACATTTGCTGTAGTCTACTTTATACTTTTTGGCAAGGGAATGTGGGGGGGGGGGGGCGTCATTTTCAAAGTCCGTTCTCCTCCCTCCGCCATGAACTCTAATTACTCTACTGGTGATCAGGGTCGTATTTACAGACAGGCCGACTGGGCCAACGCCTAGGGCCCCCGCGATACAAAGGGGGGGGGGGGCGAAAATGTTGAGTAGCATGCAAAAATAAAAATAAAAACCTGAGCAATATTTTTTTTTTCAAAATGGGGGGGGGGGGGGGGTTTCTCAGATTTATGTTGGCCTAGGGCCTCTAAAGTTGTAACTCCGGCTCTGCATGGTGAATAACAAAATGTTTCTTTTCCCATTTGAAAATGTAAGCTTTAAAAAAAACGGTCACGCAGAATTCTCATTAAAAGTTGATGGGGTGGGGGGGGGGCGGGGCAAACTTTTTGTTTAAGTAGCGGGGTCACTATGAATTCGTAGATTTGACCAGTCGGCCCGACCAAGACCAAGAGCAGACGGAGGATAGAGTGTAGCCATGAATTAAGATCAAATAAATGTAAATGTTTCAACATAAAGGAGGGGGGGGGGGCCTAGTGCCGCGCTTCACTATGAAACGGAGGGCGGGGGGGCAGATTGAATTTAGTCCTGTGGGCCGCGGAGAAGGCCCGAGGGCAGTTGTTTGACCAGTGGCTGACCTGGGCGTTTGTTTACTCCTAAGGCAGAGGCGTACCTAGGGCGAGAGGAGGAGGGTTCAAATTTGAAAGTCCGGTCGAACCTCAGCTTGAGGGGAGGGGCCAAATTTTTTTTACATTAAATATTAAGTATATTATCTCGTGTTGAATGTCACAGTGCAGGCCCCCCCCCTAAAAGGCCAAGCCTTCCCCGGGGCCCCCAAATACCTGGGTTCGGCACTGTTCTAAGAAGGACTTTTTTTCAGAATGCCCACATTTTGTGAGTCGCGTTTGTCTTGATCAGTAAGTGTAGGCTTCAAACTGTGTAAACGAATTTCTAATCGCGGGGCCCCCTCCATGTCGGAGCCTAGATTATATCGGCTGTTTCAACCTAGGGTGTGTGTCCTTCACCATTCAATAGCCGTTTAGTGTAGGCAATATCCTACATCATCTCTTCTATCGCAGGGCCCCTCCCTCTTCCCTCAGACGCGGTAGACCCCTCCCACCCCCAAGTCGCCACCCTAAAAAAAACCACTGACTTTCATTTCACCGCCTGCAGTAATTTCAGCAAACGACCTGCATTACTGCATTACATTACAGATAACTCTAACATTAGACATGCAATTGTTACAGTTGGTTACCTACCGTGCCATTGGCTAGGATGGCATACAGCCCCGTGCCGCCTCCCGCCTCGGGCACCGAGAGGTAAGACACCATGTACAAGTTATTCGCCCACGGCATCAGGGCGCCAACACCGCACTCGGACCGCACGGGCCCGCTGTCTGCTATGACCGTGTACTGCGGGAAAATTCCATTCACCTGGAACAGGCTGTCGACCGATTTTACCGACGGCGTTGACGTAGGTGGTGGTGGTATCGTTGGAAAAGTCGTGTTTGCAGGAGCTTCCATCGTGTCAACTTCCAGCATGCGGGAAAGTAATATGACGGCAAAGCAGCCGGCTGTCACAAGAACTATCCCTGTCATGGCTGTTGTGAAAGCTGAATTTGAATAACAAGGCATCAATGAACGCAGAGCAAAAAAATATATTTAAAAAAAATGAAACCTACCTATTTAAAACAAAATAATAGTTTAGCTTTTAGAGAAAAAAAATGTCCTAAAGTGTTTCACATTTATATATTATAGGTTTTAAAAAGAATGTATCACTGTACAAATCATCCTCTATAATTAGTTTGATAAAAAAAAATCTGTTTTACCAATAGCAGCCTCGTAGAAACTAAACCTTAAACTGTGTTAAGTTTAAGGAACAATAACTCTTGACCTTTTATATATGCAAGTAATCTAATTCCAATCCATTATCCGCGAAGCACATCATTTGATGGTTGGGTTATCATCAAGAGTTATGTCCCACAATCGACTTCATTGTGATAGTAAAAAAAAAATAATCTTGAGAAATAATTACTTACTTTTATCTTGACTGCGTTCTTTGGTATTTTTTTTTTTAATTTCTTGGGGATTTTCTTTATTTTTTGCTCTGCGTTTGTATAAAGCAATGTCATAAATAACAATATTTAATAGATATGCTGTGATACTTTTTGATACACATATGAAAATCAATCAAACTAATTATTGAAATGAAAGTCTAATTCAGAAAATTATGTGTATATACAAAATATAGCGAGTCGGCCTACATCTTTCTTTCATGACTTACGTTCAAATATTACAAAAATATAAAAAAACATAAGAGTCCAGAGCAGAAGCGGGTTTAAGTCATTTGGGGCCCCGAGCACAGAGGGGAAATATTTGTGCCATTTTTAAATGTACATTTTCAAGTGTAAATTAAAATTTTTTAAGGGGTTCTAGTTAACTCTAGTAAAATTCCCTTCGCCCTAGGGCCAATGACAGAATTCATTAGTGTATGTGGCCCACGGCTAGCACAATACCCGTCCACCTTTACTTCCCTTGCCAACTTTACTTCAGGTACCCATCTCAATCTGGGTGGACCTGTGGGTGGGGACTTTCAACCGGGACCTGTATGTATTAACACCCTTGGCTCTCACCAAGGATCAAACCAGTGACGTTGCGAGCTGAACTCGCGCCCGGGGCAAAATACCTTTTTAAAACCTTTTTAGCGCCCCCCCCCACTTATATTCGAAAACCATATAATAGTATATGTTTTGTGGACCATTTGGCGCCCCTTTGTGAGTAGCGCCTGGGGCATGATGCCCCTCTAGCCCCTCCTCTCTACGCCACTGGCCCTAGCTGACAGTTGAGCCCTATATACCGCCATTAAATAAACCCCTGATCTGAGTATCGAAATATAGAGGATGTGTGGGATGAGAGACACCGCTGTGCCTGTTGTTGTGTGTGGGATGAGAGACACCACTGTGCCTGTTGTTGTGTGTTTCCCAGCGTCAGAAATAATTATTATTATAAAAAGATTTCGATAATATCCCAGAAAAGATTCCTAAAAAATGAGACATCTTTTCCCTGCAGAAAATCGCGTTGCTAGGAATATGCCACTCCCAGAGACGTGGCCAGCTATTGTGGCGCCCTGTGCGAGTTACATTTTTGGCGCCCTTCTCCCAATCTGAAAAGTGCAAAAAAATTTAATTGCTCTCTTTCGCCACCCTTTCCTAGTTTGGCACCCTGTGCGGCCCGCATTACGCTCCTTTCCACCTCACTTACTATGTAGAGCACTCTCTCTCAGTATCCTTAATCCTAGGCGTTGTAGTTCTGAGACATTGGTAAGGCCTCGTTCGCAAATGACGTAACGCTTAAACGGGGAAGGGGGGGGTCTAGGATTTTGTGACAGGGTAGAGGGGAAGGGGGGTCGGTGAAATTGTGACGTCACAAAAAAATAATAATTATCTGTGAGGGAATCCAAAATTTGGTTGAATTTTCTGACAAAATTACAATTCTTCTCAACTTGAAATTTTGAAAATTGACCATTATGAAAATTTTGTATCTTAAAAATTTCGATAGTTATTACTTTTTTGACTAGGTTTGACTCAAAAACTGTTTTTGATACGCTAAAAGTTCATTATTTTTCTCCAAAAATAACGAAAGAAAAATAAATGAGTAATTTAAGGTATTTTAATTTATTTTAACTTGTGACGTGACATAAGGTGGGGGGGGGGGGAGATTTGTGACAAGGAGGGAGAGGAGGGGGGTCTAAAGTGTCGTTTTTTTTTTTTTTTTGCGTTACGTCATTTGCGGAACGAGCACTAAACAAGGCGTCAACTATCACACAAAACGAACGCGACCCACTTTTCAGTAGCATATATATATATATATATATATATATATATATATATGTATATATTAGAGTGGCCCAAAATAACTTTTGTCAAATTTTTTTGGAGCATTTTGTTTTTTGTGTTTCCTTTGACTTCAAAACAGCACAGAAAAAAATTCATAAATTCATGAATATATGACTTTATTTTGTATTGCCTCATCGACATTGAAATTTTAAATGATTTTGAATGAATTTTAAATGTGAGTATGTATATAAAAAGCACACAGAAAATGCTAGAAGGTTCTGGAAAGTTTTGGAAAAAATCTATATTATTCTAGAAGGTTCTGAAAGGTTCTATGTAATCTCTAGAAGGTTCTAGAAGCTTCTAGAAAAACGTGGAAACCGTGAGAAGGTTCCGGGAAATTCTAGAAATCTCTTGTTTTGATTTTCATATAAATAGCCAGCTTCAAGAGTGCATTTCAATTTAGTTATAAAAATCAAGTGCTATAAGATGTTATGTTGCGGCTATATTACATATCATTCATTTAGTTATGACTACTAGGTCAAAAAGTGTTGTTTATTTAACTGGCATAGAAGTTGACACAACTCCTGTTTATTGAGCTAGGTAATTCCCCCAGTTGAGCCTACTGGCCAATGGTATGTTTACAAACACAGTCGTCTGGCAGTCAGTTGGTACTATTTTTTCATGAACTGTCCATTTGACATGCCAATGTTTATTGAACAAGGTACTTTCCCTAATTTAGACTACTGGCCAGTGGTATGTTTACAAAAAAAGCTGTCTGGTTGACCTTCGGTAGAATTTTTTCATGAGGACATATTAGTGTCCATTAAGATAGGTACTTCCCCTAATTGAGCCTACTGGCCAATGGTATGTTTTCAAACACAGCCGTCTAGCAGTTAGTTGGTACAATTTTTTCATGACCTATTTCTTTGCTTGTATACTGTCCAGTGGACATGCCAATGTTTATTGAGCTAGGTACTTCCCCTAATTGAGCCAACTAGCCAATGTTGTGTTTACAAAAACAATTTATCCCCATGCAAGGTGGATGTCTAAAATAATCTTCATCATGAAGATTTATCTCTTCCGTCATCAATTCAAGCTGACTAAGCATGAAGACATATCAATTGCCGAATATGGTATCTTTGCATCCTTGGTTTCCATTAAAGCTTGGATTCAGTGTCCCATTCTAGCAGACGCACCGATGAATGATCTGGATTTCATCAAGCCTCTTATTGATTATAAAAATGTTTCTCCCTTCATTTCTCAGACTGCATTGAAAACGATTGGTCGACATCTCTGGTTCCTTAGTGCAGAACTCATTTCTCTGGTTCTCTTTTCTAAACGTGTCTCAGTGGATGAGAAAAACAGCCTTGCTGCTTGCTTGGCGCA
Source organism: Bulinus truncatus (assembly GCA_021962125.1). Classification (NCBI taxonomy): domain Eukaryota; kingdom Metazoa; phylum Mollusca; class Gastropoda; family Planorbidae; genus Bulinus; species Bulinus truncatus. The sequence continues at coordinate 3,479,804 of JAGDYQ010000091.1, read as the reverse complement.
ATTCATGGAGAAATCTGATGATCAGAAAGAAGAAAGGTGCACCCGCAGCACAAATGATCTTTCAGCACTTCATAATGTGACATTAAAGGATTTTATGACCTCGTCATCGCTGCTCTTCTTTAATGCTCTTCTGCTTCCCACGAATTGTCTCATGACTGATGCTTCCACCTGGCAACAAACTCCATCCTTTCAGAAGGCATCAGCTGTGGTCTCTTCTTTGAAAGTTGTCAATGACTGTGCCGATCGGGGAATTCCACTGGCGTCATCATTCAACTCATCTCTCACCAAATAAGAGGAGGAAAAGCAGCACTGGCTCCAAATTGCTGAACAGCATCGCAAAGAGTTTCCAGATGCAAAAAAATCAACTGTGTTGAAGAGATCGCAACTTGAAGACCTTCATGACTCAGAAAGCATAGACTAAAAAACTTTTAAAGTGTATTTTTGAATGGCGTACTTAGAACTACTCTGCAATACAGTCAGGTTAATGTGCCATGTAACTAGTATTATTTTACTATTTAAATCCTACTGTGTAATATATTCTTTGTATCTAAAAAAACAGCATTTTAAATTTTGCAAAATTTTCATTTAATGCAACAGCCGAATACCATAAAACACGAGATAACAAGTGCACTGATATTTATAGGAGCCCAAATGGTGTGAAATTTGGTATATACATGTTTTAAATCCCAGTGAACCAGAAAACTAAAATGCTCATGATAAAAAATCAACTTATTAAATCCGATGCTATGGGGGCCCTTTTATGTTGTTTTGCCTAAAGGTACTAAGCTCTGCCCAGGGCCTCCACACAAACCCAACGAAATCTTAGAGTCTGTGGCATGGACCCAGGAAGATTGTCTTAATCAGAAAGTATCAAAGATGGGATACATCTAGGATACATATTAACGAACAACAAATATAAATGGGATAACAAAAAGAAAACAAAATAACACCATGTAAGAGCCCATACGGACAACCGGGGAAGGTTGAATTGACCTTTCTTTCAAATAGCTATTACTAGAAATCTATTTTGGCTACAACGTTGCCTAATCGCCTTTCTGGCTAATGTATTTACCCGTTTTAAATTGGCTTGATTTAAGGACATTGTCCTGACTTAATAAAACAGTAAAAATAAATACTATAAAGCCAATTTAACAAATCACTTTAAGTTTTAAGTCAATCAACAGCCAAATTTGGCCTGAAGTGTGATTCTAAAAGGTTTGCTATTCACATTATCCATTACATAACATGTTTGCTATTCACACAATCCAACACATAACATGTTTGTTTTCCACAATCCACCTAAAAAGAGAAGGGGAAGAGGATAAAATGTGAAATAATGTTAGACTGTTTTTAATAAATAACGTTAGCTTGTTTAAACGAATGTTTTTAAACTTGTTTAAATAAATACTACTAGATTGTTTAAATTAATAATGCTAGCTTGATTAAAAAAAAAACAAGTAGGTGGGGGAAGGGTGGGTAAATAGCCTTTGTGACCTTCTTGAGAATTTTCCCAAATTTTGTTATGCCTTAAATTTAATTTATCAGCATGACCTCGTTCTAAAAAAAAAAAGGTTTCACTTGTTATTAAACTTGAGATAAAAAAAATCTGGCTAACAGGTCAGTACACATTTTATTCATGTTGTCATGACCAAGATAAAAAAAAAAAGGATTTATATTAGCCTTAAAAAATGTCTTTTGTTTGTTTATATAGACATGATTATAGGGCCCAGTTCCTTACAGGCCCGTATCGTGCGGGGAGGGGGGGTGCCAGGCCCCCCTGCTTATTTGTTCTACTTAGTAAAATGTATTATCTGCCCCCCCCCCCCGCTGTAGAATGCCTGGCCCCTGCTGTAGAATTTTCACGCTACAGGGCTGGTTCCTTAAGGCTTTGGTTAAAGAGAAAACAAACATTTGGTTCTTCTATCATATGTTTACTCTACTAAAAATGGTCTGGTTTTAATTTCCTCGATGAACAATTTTTTTTTCTATTGGAGGTTACTCATTTTGAGCCATTTTCAAATTTCACGTGCTGTATTTAATTTATTATACATTGTACAGGCATTGGTTTTTAAAATTGCACTCAACAGAAACCCTTCTTTTTGGGTACCATTAATAACTTGCAAAACTATTTCTTTTATGCCTGAAGTATGAACCTGTTTCTTTCCAAATAACATAGAAACAGTAAATTAATTAAAACACGTTATTTTTTTTAATGTTATCAATTAAAAATAATAAATTTAACAGAGCAAATAGAAAAAATAGGAAAAAAAAACGAAATTGATTTGAATGCTAAATAAAAAAATTTTAATAATGTACACAATTTTGAAAAAAAGATATCAAACAAAGCAGTCAATTAATTCAAATTTATTCAGCATATCACATGCCAGCTTGGCATGATTCTTGTGGGATGAGTTGACCTGACCTTGACATAGACAGAGAAATTCTTTCACTTGCTGAAAAAAAAAACAGAAAACAGCAAGAGAGTATTTAATCATCCTGGTGTGGGTATAAACTGAAGCATTTGACTGATACACAGTACACAAAAAAAAGCAGTTGCTCCAAAATGTAGCATGCTGTGCAGACGTCTGCTGAGAGATGTATTATCTGCCCGTAGTATTTAGTTATCATCAGATGTGATTGACTTTGTGATCATCTTATACAGTGGCGCAACCATGCTGGGGGAGGGGGGGAGGGGCTCACATTTTGAAAAAAAAGACAAAAACCAGCAGCAGTCAAAAAATTTCTTAAACTCTTCGAACCAAAACTAAAAATTATAATTAATAAAGAATTAAGGATAGAACAGATTATTATTATTATGAGTTTGACAGTCTTTTTTGTTACTTTAATTATGTATTGATGATACAAAAAAAAATTGCAGGGTCCCTCCGATTTGGTTGCGCCACTGATCTTATACCTATTCTCAAGTAGCTGTATACAGCTTTATTATTTGTTTTCCAGATTTTGGGTGTAACTAAATACCGGCTTAAGTTGCAAATATGTAAGCAGAGACAACAGATATATTAGTTTTTCTTGCAGTGTACATTAAAATTGAAGAATCGATGAAAATCATGCCTGTAATACAGAAAATTTATTTTAATGAAACAGCGTTTAACTAAATTGGTATTATTTTTCTTGCAGTGTGTAAATTTTCAATTAATAGGTCACTGGGGCAGATGAAGTGTAAAGTTGATCTTTTTCCATAACCACAGCATATCAAGGGTTAGTGCAGTTAGCACAAAGCCCAGCCGCCTTTACTTCCCAAACTAATGTCAGGCACCCATTTAAAGCTGGGTGAACTTGGGTGACTTTACACCAAATTTCACCTGGGAAAAATTCATTGGTTCTCAGAGAATATCAAACCCAGGACTCTCAGATTGACATTCAAGTGCTCTACACCACTTAGGCATCTGTCTACCCTCTTGCAGTATGAATCAATGAAAATCAGTGTAAACTTAAAATAACATTAGTGAAGAAATAAATCAATGATAACTTACTTCTGCAGAGTCTAAAAGATCTTGAAGTTGAACCTTTGACAATGATGATAACTTTTCAAGATTGCTTCTACTGGCCTAAAATTTTTTGGGATCAATAAAAAAAAAAAATGAAAATTAAATATGATGATGAATTTATTCCAAAAAAAAATTGTAATAAAAAAGGAAAAAAATAAAAAGGAATGGAAGTACATTTTATTTCAATGATGATATCTGTTAAATCTCAACTGACAAAATACTAGTCACTTTAAAAATATTAACTGTGCTGTGTCTAGAAGACTCAGGAAGTTTTAATATATATATATATATATACACATATTTTGTGCAGGAAAAAAGTTTTAGTCACAGACACATCATCCTGATAAAATATCTGAACAGTCATCATAATTTTTACCTGGAGTCTCTCTTTTATACCAACTTTCATTTCGTTCAGAAGAACAGCATCACTGCTTCTGAGTGTTATCACAAATTTAAGGTAATGTGACAGTGTGATTAAATCAGGATCCTGCTTGGCCGTGACAACTGATATCGTCACAAGTGTGCCAGATGGAGTCTGAAGTTGACAGGATGAATGGGGGGACGCTTCTTTGTCATCTCTCGCCCAAATTACATTCAGTACATCACTTGTGGTGTCAAAATTTTCGGCTAAAGTAAATTAGTTTCAATAATAAGCACATTATTCTTTCTAACAAGTCTAGTACATAAAGTAAGGGTGAAAAATGTCTATGAAGTCATGCATGTATTTGTATTTGACGTACATGAGTTTAGGTTTAGTAAATCAAATCTAAAAGGCAGAAAAAAACTTTGACTGCGCAATTAACGCTAAACTAACAAGTGATCTTAAAAAAAAAATTCAAAGAGATGTGAAGTAGACAAAATATTACCAAGTTTTAATCCTATTCAATATTTCATTTGTATAACGCATTATAAGTAAACTAAATACTGATAATAAAAACCAGTTATCAAAAAATTGAAGTAATGAAAGCATGAGAAAAAAAAAAAGCTAACCTACTGCATTAGATACTCCAAGTTTGATTGTAAAATTCTCTAACTCATTTGAACCACTTGCAAGACAACCTTTAACCTTCATCTCAGCCAAGTGGCAAATACGCTGAGTGAGTGAAAGTCTGCTCAGTGGAACAGTCTCTGTGGTGGACTGTATTGCATGGTCACCGTTGAAAGGTTGGAGGAAATTCAATACATCAAAGGTATGAAAAGCCACAAAAGCACTTGCAGCTTTCTGGCGCTGGTCTTCAGAAAAATTCGACAAGAAAGTCCAGTTTTTAAAAGTCAAGACCAATGACAATGTCACCTGCAACTGTGGATAACAATTTTCCTGAACTACAATATTAACTGGCACATTAAACTCTAATTTAGACTTTGCACTTAATCCTTTTGACAGACGCAGAGAGTGAGTTTTAGAGATTCTTCTATGTTGATTTCTAGTGCAGCCTTGTTCAGTCACTGTTATGACAAGGGTCCAGTCATTTGATAATGAAACAGAACTATTATTTCTTAGTTGGACTTTCAGATTCCAATCTGGCCTATAACCATTCACCCCATATGTAATGCCACAAGAGCAAGTAATAACTGAGTCTTCTTGGAGCGGCGCTTGAGTTTGCTCTGCTCTGCTCTGTTCTTGAGACCTCTGTTTCATAATGGCTAGAATATTCATCTGTAATAGAAAACAATCCAATGAGGAGGATTTAGTTTTGATGTCCTTTATTTGACCAGTGCACTTATCTATATTGTGGAGAATCTCAGCAAAGGAATGGGAGTCTGTATCTGTGACAGCTTTCTGCCTCTCAGTGATTGAGATTTCTGTTACTACACAACCAGCCATCACAGCTACGATGAAGTCATCTGTATAAAAAAGATAAAACAATTTAACATGGGCCTAAACTACCATCTACCATTAGTTTAATTACAATACTAGAAAGTTGCCATAAAGTTTAGGCGACTTCAAAACTGTTTATATTTAAATTATATGTCATTTCAAATGTTAAAATGGTTTATATGTCATTCCAAATGTTAAAACTGTTAATATGTCACTCCAATTGTTAAAACTGTTTAAATGTCATTTCCTATGATAAAAATGAGATATTGAAGTATGAGAAACTAAGCTGCTAAGTAGTATTTTGAAATTTAAAAAAACCATTACTCTTTGTAAAATTTTCTTTAGGATTCATAATCCTCTGTCAAATTAAGTAATAACTCATGGCCAAAATGTTTTCATGATCAGCCTTACAATATTATCCAAGAAATAATCTAAACATCAAATGAAACTGACTTTACTTAATAAGTTCTCTACAAACCTCTCAAGAAAGATTTGAGCTGTGAAAATTTTTTACAACTGGTTTATACTTACAATGAACAAAATATGCAAATCTTTTTGATTGTGTGCTAAACCACTTGCAGTTTTAATTTGTAGCCAATTTAATAATTATATCATCATGTTCCAAAATAAATGAAAAAAAAAAAAATCATTTTACCTTCTGTGCTACTAGCACATGATGGAAAAGGTATCAGGTGGAGAATTTCGGCTTTACATAAAAGAGTTCTGAACTCTGGTAAAACTGACCAATGATCAATGCATGGAGATTTACAAAGGTTTATCTGGCAAGTTTCTAGCGCTTTTCCTGTACTGTAAACAAGTAATTTTCCATGTACAGTGCAAGATTCTACAGATGAGGGCAAAGAAAATGAAAATATAGACTGCAACAAGCTCTCCTTATTTTGATCTATTATCAGACAGCATTCACCTTAGAACAAAATGATGAAATGTAAATTGAAAGAAAAGCAATAATATCTAAAGCATCCTTTATAAAATGTATAATTTATCATATTTCATTTTCTTTTTTACTAATATTAACAGACATATAGTATTCTCACTCTTAAAGCACTATAATAGGTTTAACCAAGGCCGTACCCAGGATTTTGTTGGTGGGGGGGGCTGTACGGCTTGGGGGGGGGGCTGTGCGGAGAGTTTTATATAAGAAAAAATTGGAACACAATGATAAAGAAGTATATTTTATAATAAAATTTGATTTTTAGAATTAATTGGGGGGGGGGGGGTAGCGGCCTTGGGTTTAACTATTTGACAAGACATATTTTATCAAAAATTGATGCAATTTTTTTTTTTTATTTCTACATTTAGTTTTTTGGGGGTTTTTTTTATTTGACTTAAAAGAAATCTTCCCTTTTTTAAATACTCATTTTATTGAATTTAAATACATGTATAATATTATGAATAGAATAAAGCAAATGACAAGATTAACAAAAAAAACTAAATATGGTATATCTTTAGCTCACCAATTACACTCACTAACAAAAGACCAACATCTGCTTTTCCAGAATTGTCATGATTTTTTGCCTGCAAAGCTGAAGACAGAGCCAAGATTACATCTTGATTCTTGTCTGCAATTTCTTCTGGCCAACTAATGAAAACCTGGCTCACATTTACAATCTCTGAGTTCATCTGACATATGACTGGAAGCCGAGGATATGGGCCAGCAGGTTTGATATGCTGAACCACATAAGACAGAACACAGCCTGAGTTTGAACACACCAGCACAACGGGTGAATTAAGCAGGCTAGCTTCCTTACCAAAGAGGGACACAAAGAGAGATTTTGGTAAATGAACTGAGCTTGAAGAAAACTGCTGATTTTGTGAGCCAGTTGATGTTTCTTGCTGTAAAACAAAGTACAAATGTTTCTTGCTCTTTGATTGCTTATCTGAAAATGCAAGAAATAAACATAGTTCTTTGAGATAATTACTCCACAGATTTTTTTTTTAATTCGATTTCCCATAATTTCAAAACTTTTGTCTCACACACTGCATTTTAAACTGTAATACACTCATAAGAAAAATATCCAAATGATTTGGAGATTTGGAGTTAGTATAAACACTCAAGTAAAAAAAAAGAATATCAAAGTGATTACCTGATAGAAATGAATACAAAAATGTTCAAAACAAAAAAAACTTGTTTCTAGCCATTAATTAAATGTTTTACTATTTGTATGGTGCTATAATATTTAGGATCATTTTTACAGACTCTAATTTAAGCAATTATGTCACTAATCTTAACCACACATAACTATAGCACTACAAACAAGCTAAATAGCAGAAAATGAATCTACTAGAAATAGACACATACTTTTAAAGAAACTTGCTTTTAAACCTAAATGAAAGATCTGCAGAATTGTTGCTTGACTTCTCTTCCTGGTAGAAATGACAGTTTCTCCTGTCATTAAAACACACAATTTAGCTTCACTGGAATCCTCTAGAATAACAGCAATTAGTTTGTCCCACAGTGCAACATCTAGAACAGGCATATTTGATTCAAACAACAGGTTATCAGCTTTTATAATGATAACAGTAGCCACTGAATCACTTGAAAAGGGCAACAACTTCTGGCAGGCTGTCTTCGCCCCACTGTTATGACCAAGAAGTTCGCCAAAGATATCTTCTGAGTCCATGGGCTCTTCTTCCAATTTACTCGCATCATCTTCATTCTTTCTGAAGGATTGATTAATATAAGTTTTATTTTATTATTTTCAAATGATTATAATGATTGTTTTTGTTAGCTAAAAGCTTAGTCAAGCATGATGCTATGAAAGTACAATAGACTACTAAAGGTTAAAAAATGTAAGAAATGTCTATCATGTTTTTAAAATTATGCAAACAAATAGTTAAAATGTGCAATAACATTGGGAAAAAATTACAATTTTTTTTCACTTTTAACAATAAAATCATGATGAGATCTGTTTTACTTAGTCATTAACTAATTGTTTAAAAGAAAACAAATTATACTTCTCAAGCCAAAATCTGAAACTTTTCTACACAAAATTACATGACATAAAAAAAATACTTCTCAAGTATTCAATCCACGTTTAGTCAGAAAAAAAAACATGTAATTTAAAACCATGAATGGATCCACACTTTATAAAATTATGATAAAATAGCGATGACTTTTATACTTAAAATAACTTGATAAAACAAATTATTAGCAGTCTAAAAACTTCAAATTTAAATGTTCTTACAATTTAAAAATTCAAACATGGATTATTTTTATTTTTTCTGTTGAATTACATGAAAACGTCTATCAATAAGCCAATACCATTTCTAAAAAATATACACCGATTTTTACCTGGAGGATTTACACACTTCAGTGCCATGTAATGAAACTTTCCATAGTCTGTTGTCTGCTGTGGTTATTAATATGAAACTAAGATTGCATGAAGAAAATAGTTCAGCATTCTTTACCACAAATGGAGCTTCAATCAAAATCTGAAATATTCGTATTAGGTCTAATCTACAATCTAGTTTAAATGCCTTCAAATATTTTTTAACATAATAAACAATATATCTATGATAATAGAGTTGAAAAATATACTTGCTTTATGTTTTCTTTTTTTTTCATAAATGGTAACAAATTTTCCACAAACCGCAACAATACCATACTGTGAAAGACTTTCAAGTTCTTCTGCATCTCTTTATAGGATAAAAAAAAATACAGTAAAGCCTAATAAGGTGGACAGGATGGTCAACAATAGTGTGTGTGATGTCCCTGTAAAGACGAGATGAAAATTCTCAGATCCTATAACCACTAATGGGATGGTTTTCATGATGCCTTTCTTTCATCCCCACCATAGCCGATAGTGCAATGGCCATGGAGGCATCACGGTAGATATAGCGGGGACTTAAGCCATGATCTGAAATATCCATTGGTCCTCACCAGAGATTGAACCAGGGACCCTCAGGTCAACAGTCAAGCGCTTTACCACACGACCATCCATCCCCTGGTCAAGGAGAGTAGAGCGCTTGACCTTCGACCTGAAAGTCCCACATTAAATCCATGATAATAACCAATAGAATTTTTCCAGGTCATGGTGAATGTTGGTTAAAAATTCTCATGTCCACCACCTTTAAATGGGCAACTGGATTTTGTTGGGAAAGTAAAGGCAGCTGGGCGTTGTGTTAGCCAAACTATCCCTTTAAATGAGTGGCTAAAGAAAGATGAACTCTACACTTCATCTGCCCCAATGACATAAAGGGTTAGGGAATCAAACTTTTTTAAAATGCTGAACAAATGGGATATTGGCTGTAAGATAACACCTATTTAAAGATTTTAAGTAAACTAAAAATAAGTATTTTGTTTAATAATCATAAATGTCAGGCAGAAAATGCGAAACTCCTAACACATAATGAAAAGACATGATGAAAAAATCAATTATAATTTATAGGCCTAATTAATATTAATGATTTGATGCTTAATTAACTAACTCACTATAAGTCAAATACATTGTTAAAATAATTGGGGAGGGGGGGAGCGGTTGTTATTTATCATTGAAATAGTAAAACTAAAAGGAAAAGACATTTCATATGGACAGATGATTCAAGTGGTCAGACCACTATTTGAGTAAGAAGACTGAACTTATTTTTAAGATGTAAATTTAAAATGTAGTACTCTTTGGATGCCATTCTGATAAGGACGAAAATGGGTTGCAATATTTAAATGAAGTCTTTCCTCGTCAACCGTTTGTGTCTTTCCTCGCTTTCTTTCCCCCCGTTCAATAACCCGTTCATTAGGTGCGTCACCGTACTACAGGAATTCCCTCCTAACATCTACATTAATACAATAATTAATTATCTATCTATATAACTATCTAACAATGTGTCTGTCTAATTATCTATGACTGTCTATGTCCTTACAGACAGAATGTCCTGTATACTCGTCTTGGATATAATGTCCTGTATACTCGTCTTGGATATAATATGTCTTACATAATCATCTTGGATATAATGTGCGTCATATACGTCTTGGATATAATGTCCTATATACTCGTCTTGGATATAATGTCCTATATCTCGTCTTGGATATAATGTCCTATATACTCGTCTTGGATATAATGTCCTATATACTCGTCTTGGATACTTAATGCCTATATACTCGTCTTGGATAGAATGTCCTATATACTCGTCTTGGATAGAATGTCCTATATACTCGTGTTGGATATAATGTCCTATATACTCGTCTTGGATAGAATGTCCTATACATCGTCTTGGATAGAATGTCCTATTATACTCGTCTTGGATATAATGTCCTATATACTCATCTTGGATAGAATGTCCTATATACTCGTCTTGGATATAATGTCCTATATACTCGTCTTGGATAGAATGTCCTATATACTCGTCTTGGATATAATGTCCTATATACTCATCTTGGATAGAATGTCCTATATGCTGTCTTGGATAGAATGTCCTATATACTCGTCTTGGATATAATGTCCTATATACTCGTCTTTGGATAGAATGTCCTATATACTCGTCTTGGATAGAATGTCCTATATATAAATAGGATAGAATGTCCGATATACTCGTCTTGGATAGAATGTCCGATATACTCGTCTTGGATAGAATGTCCGATATACTCGTATTTAAATATACAATGATTGATTGAGAACCGGTTCAACTCCACTGCACCAAGTACAAAGAATAAAGTACTTAACTATAGTAGCTTTGAAGTAATCCAACAAAGTAGTAATACTTCTACAAGTGGTGTCTAGCTAGATTTGTTGATATAGATGGAACAGGGGCGTTCTTAGAGATAGTTCAAACTATGCACCCAGCATGCCCCCTCCATCGCCAAAAGAGGCCCCCGCCATACGTTTGTCAACCCCCTCCCTCCACCCCTTAAATATAAGTAACATTTTTGCTTAGGGACTCCAATAACCCAAGAACAGCCCTGACTGAAACACTTAAGGGCGTTGGAAAGGAGCACGTTTCTCAAGCATGGTAGTTTACTCGCACTAGGACTGACAGGTTTACGCCCAGCGTGAATGATCATCTGCCACCTCACTGCAGTCATGTAGTGCACATGACAGTTACATTCACACAGGTGCATTATAGATTATTAGAAGAACTTGAAAAAAAGAAAGGATTGTTTCGTTATATTTTAAAATCATTAATTGACGTTTTCTTTTAAAACTGTATTTTTAAAGGTTTTCATGACATTTTTACTTCGGCCCTGCCAATCAACAAATCATCAGTGCTTCTCTCTTTTCATCACAAATAACGGTGTTTAATATTGTTTATTTTATTTCGGCCACCCTAATTAACGATCTTTCTGTTTTACTGTTCTCCTCAACCCCTCCTTTTTCCTCAGATTCCCCTGACCCATATAAACTCGACCTGTCAGTGAAGCCGGAGAAGGAACGCACGGCGTTCGCAGCACCAGATCCAGGAGCTGGAGAAAAAATTCACCCTGCACAACTACCTCACCCGACTGCGGAGGTACGAGCTGGCTGTGGCCGCCAGGACCTGACGGAAAGACAGGTATTTTGAGTTTGCGTGTTGTTGTCATTGCTCACGCTCGCGTACACACTGAGATGCACGCTCGTAGCCCAGCAACATACGCAAAATAACAGACACAGACTGACACACAGTAGATACTTATAGGTTTACATCTATCTAGACAGATAGACTCACACACAGGAGATACTTATATAGGTTAACATCTAGCTAGACAGATAATTTTCCCCACAGGATATACTTATATAGGTTTACATCTTTCTAGACAGATAGACTCACACTCAAACCACATGTGCACACGCTTTACACATACTCACATAAGATGCACATATATAAATAGGCGGATTTTTGGTCGGGCCCAGGGCCCTTACTTTTGATGGCCCCCCTGAGTATAACCCATATATATATATATATATGAAGGGGCCCAATATTTTCCTCTGCTCCCGGGGCCTCAAACTACCCGAGTCCTCCTCTGCACATACACGAATACTACTCAACCAAATTTATACACACACACACAAACACACGCTCACGCACACGTCATGCAATCAATCATTTACGCAGCACACACATACACACACACACAAACATCAGCAGAAACGAACACACACGACACATCTTCGCAATTATACCAGCACATGTAGGCCAAGACATTCTTTAACTGCCTTGACACACTTGGGCACCTGCACAAACACACACACACACTATCATACAAACACACACAAACACACATACTATTATACAAACATACACTCCGATGTTGCCTCAGTAGCTATGTCGTCATTGGTCATTAAATGAAGATCCCTAGTTAGCTTGCTCACTAGATGAGCTAGATAGACTGGATAGACTGGGTTTTGGGATGGAGAAACTTCAATATTTCCAGCATTGTAGTACGCCGGGAGATACAGTTCAATATTACCAACATTATGTAGTAGTTAGACAGGAGATACAGTTCAATATTACCAACATTGTAGTAGTTAGACGGGAGATACAGTTCAATATTACCAACATTGTAGTAGTTAGACAGGAGATACAGTTCCAATATTACCAACATTGTAGTAGTTAGACGGGAGGTACAGTTCAATATTACCAACATTGTAGTAGTTAGACGGGAGGTACAGTTCAATATTACCAACATTGTAGTAGCTAGACGGGTGTACAATCAAACAGCCCAAACAAATACCACCTTCTTGACTCTTAGAAATAGTAACAAACGACATAAATAACTTTGTTTACATAGTTGACAATAATGAGTCTATTGTTTGCTACTAAAGGATTCGCAAACGCTGTTTGTTACACAATCATTTTTATCTGTCATTTTTTTTTATTAGAAGAACATAGTTCTACCTATAAGCTTATAATATGTAACTAAAACATTTTGATTTGGGCGAATACGTTTGTAAATTATAAACTGGGTCATGTGTTGAATATGTCTATTTTTAAAGTTCTAAAAAAGTATCGAACATTCATTTACATTAAATCATTGTTTAATTATGTTTTCCAATAATCATCAGGTCAAAGTCTGGTTCCAGAACCGTCGCATGAAGTGGAAGAGGGTCAAGGGCACCAAGCTCGTGAAGGACAAGGTCGACAGACAGCTGAAGCCCATCATGGCGCCGAACGTGACGTCAACACAACATTGGCAGCTCCTGCGTGACCTCTGGCATGGGTGACCCCCACCAGGACAGCATGGACGACAGCGGCAGGAGGACGGTGATGACATGTCCGACGGCATGGATGACATGGGCGAAATGACAGGCTTGTAGGCCGATGTCAAACGTCGCAAGGGGTCGACCGACCATCGTAAAACTCCCGTCATGCAATACAATCGTCTGCTCTATGTTGGATTTATTTGCATTCATTCACTGATTAACAAATTCGACAACAATTATGATGTTTACAAAAATTTTTTTGTTAAAAAAGGAAGCATAATCGCTTTTTTTTTGTTGAGTTTAATTTGTACGTTCTGTTTGAGAAAACTGCCCATATTTTTTGACCATTCAATATTCGGATTTTTAATCAGACCGGTTGAGCCGCTGAGAATTATTTATAAAGTGATTTATAAATTATAAACAATAATTTTGTCGATTGTTGAATAAATAAACAAACAAATTAACCTGATCAGTCATTAATGGTATGAGAAACTTAAAACTTTTCCTTTCTTGGAAGTTGTCTTAGCTGCATCAAATGTGTTTATTTTGTGCATATGGATCAATAACTTGATGCAACTAAAACACGTCAGCTAAAACTGTGACAGAACGAACACACACATCTAGCACATCTGTTGTACGCTGCTGAACTCAATTGCTGCTATTTATATACAGAAATAAACATTATTTTTTATAGTTTTTTTAAAACAGTGTAACAGTGCCTTTGATAGCGTCATATTAACAAAAATTATGAACCAAAATATGGATGTGGATATATTCTTTTCAATGGATATACTTCAAAAAAATTATTTGAAGTGTAATCCAATTGGCATTATTGATCAACTCTTTTAACTGTCATTTGTGTTCAGAACGTTACGGAAGATTTTAAAACGAGATTTTTATGAGTTTTTTTTTTTTTTTTGTTAATTAGGTGTATGTTGAATGTGATCTATCACATGGTCGTGCATTGTATGACCACTCCATATATGTGTGTGCTATATGCTGATCCTCAATATGTGTGTATATTGGCTGACCACTCCATATATGTGTGTGCTATATGCTGATCACTATATGTGTGTATATTGTACGACCACTCCATATATGTGTGTGCTATATGCTGATCACTCTATATGTGTGTACATTGTATATGCTGATGTATGTTAAAACCTGTACATATGTAGTTTGTGTGTGTGTGTGTGTCGTGTTCTATAATTTTCAAAATAAAGACGTTTTTGAGCAATATTTTATACATATATGTTTATTTCTCCAGTACACAATATGCACTCTTTCAAAAATATGTTTCCTTATATTTTACATACACAAAATCATTCGTAAAATTTTTATGTTTATGCGAAAAATTTATAATCCTAATGAACTAGCAGCCATTTTTGCTTTAAATAGGTCTGAAAACTGTTTCATTTTTATTGTGTATTGATTTCCAGATAACTGATTGGAACTCAATGTAAAATAAAAATCAATTACCCGTGGCAGTTGATAATTGGCAATACGTCAGCAGGATATCCGTTTGTGATCTCTCTCTTACGAATTACTGAACTGACAGTGGATCAACCAATCAAACCAACGTTACTGTTTTTATTCGTTTTTGAACATAAAAATAACTTTTCAATAGTATTAGTAAGGTAAATGTAAAAAAAGTGATCAGTTTATAATAGTACATTCCCTCTTTCTGTCAATTACTCTATCCATCTATCTATCTATCTATCTATCTATCTATCTATCTATCTATCTATCTATCTATCTATCTATCTATCTATCTATCTATCTATCTATCTATCTATCTATCTATCTATCTATCTATCTATCTATCTATCTATCTATCTATCTATCTATCCTATCTATATCTATCTATCTATCTATCTATCTATCTATCTATCTATCTATCTATCTATCTATCTATCTATCTATCTATCTATCTATCTATCTATCTATCTATCTATCTATCTATCTATCTATCTGTCTGTCTGTCTGTCTGTCTGTCTGTCTGTCTGTCTGACTGTCTGTCTGTCTGTCTGTCTGTCTATCGATCTATCTATCTGTCTGTATATTGACCATAAATAAGTCTGGCGTCCGTCATGAGTTGAGTTCTGTCTGGCATTGACGGTTTATTGCTACTGTCAGAGGTGAAAAAGCTGTGCACCCCTGGGAGTTGATAAAATAATTGGGGTAGAAGACGTCCGGAATGATCCAACAGAAATGCCACGGTTGTGGTCAAGCTTCCAACACACGCGATACCTTTTGTCGACAGAAAAGTAAAGGTCCTACAGAAAGTAATCGATTGATTTGATGTGAGATATTACTCAGCCTTTTTTATTTAAGCACGTGGACAGTTTTTTAACACTTGAGGGGGTATCCGATCCCTGAAAATAATGGATTATAATAAACTGCAGTTATCTTTTAACCGGGTGTATTTAAAAAAAAAAACAAAAAAACAAGGGGATGTAATTGAAACACGATTCAAGAGAGTTATCCCATCTTTGTAACTGTTGTTATCTGAATGCGAAGTGGTTATTACTATTTTTTTTAAAACTTAACTACGTGAATATCAACACTGATACAAACCCTACATAAATAGTTGCTAATTGCGGCTCTTAGAGCAGTGTGCGGCTCTTTTTGTGTTTAATGCGGCTCACACAGAATCGTTTTTTGTCTTTATTTCATTTTTTTTCTTTTCGCCAATCTATTTGAATACATTAGGAGTCAATTCTCTAAAGCAATAGTTTTTATTTGTTTGTATTAAAAGCAGAAAAACGACATTAAACGACCGGGAAGCTATTTAAAAGTTTACCCGAACTGACCGCATTCTTCCGCCATCACAAACAGCCAATGGATTTCCACCTAAAAGTCAACAGACATGGAATCTAGAGATGGAAGCACACAATAAGATCTGTTCCAATCTATTATTATTATTACCTGGCAGCACTAACAAACAAGGCAATGAGTTCTCAAGGCACAATCCCGCACTTCCTCTCATGCGTCTCTGTTGCAAGAGGACTGTACACTGAAGACCGCACCAAAATACACACCAGAGACCGCAGCACCAGATACTGCACCAGAGATCGCACCACAGAGCGGTGCTCTAATGTGCCGTCTTGTGGTCAGCATCGCATCATTTGATGTGGCAGTGAGTGAAATCCAGCGACGAGGCTACACAGCACCGTCAGCGCAGGACTATCAGGCCGACATATCCAACTGCCCTTGCTGACCTCTGTTGTCCTGGGCGCTGGTCAATTTTCTGATCTTTGATGACAGATTCTAGTATTATGGAGGGGGAAGAATAAAAGTTATACCTATATTAAAAATAAAATCCCAAGTCAACAACGCCTTTTATGTAACTCATAGACCAATAAATTAATCAATCCTTAAATTTAACAAGTGAGTAAACTAGTCACTGGATAAATATTATAAACGCAGGAGCGGTTTTTCGTGTCATTCGGCTGCAAAAAAAAAAAAATACAAACAACAAAACAATAAAGTGTCTGACCCAACAACCTACACACCCCCGCACCCACACACACACCGCATACCCACACACCCACGCACACCCACACACCCACGCACACGCACCCACACACCCGCACGCAAACCCACCTACACACATACGCACACCCTGCTCCAGTCAATTCTAATCTGTCAAGTTTCATCCAGTAATGATTTGAATTAAATGAATCCCCTCCACCCTCGCCCCCAACACCTTGTAGTTGACTTCAAGACGAGCCTGGATGTTTTTAACAATTCTTTTTCCAGAGTAGCCTGTCTCAGTGCAGAGGTCGTGGGTATATGTAGTACACGTGGCACCCGCAGGTACACTTGTCTCGTGCGGTGCTCGGTTTGTAAGATGTTGCCACCGCTGCCGTGGTCGCACTCGTCGCTGTTGTCGCCAATGCTGTGCTGCTGTAGGGAGATGGCGGGGTTAAAATTGTCGGCGGCGTAGTGAAGGACGTTGTTGCGGATGATGTTATTTTCCGCTGTGGATGCTGGCGGTGCAGACTGTGACGCTCCTGACGAAGCAGCCCACGGTGGTGGCGGCGGTGTGGCTGATGCGGTGTCTGTTACATCCGCAGGCGACTGCGTCATTGTAACTGTATCTGTGGCTGTTGTTGTTGTTGTTGACATTAGGGTGGCAGTGGTGGTGGTGTTGTTCAGTTTGTTTGACTTGCCGGTTGACTTTTTCACGTCCCTAATGACGGTGTTGTTGTTGTTGTGGGTGCTGTTGCATTAGTGATGTTGGTTCTGTCACATTTGCATATGCCGTCTCGGCAGTTGGCCACAGGTCACTTGATGGTGTGCTGTCGTTAACCGATGCGTTTGCTAACGTCGCTGCTGACTCTGACAGGAAACTTCGTCGACAGTCGTAGAATACGCCGCTGAATCCTGTGACGCGACGCTGCTGTTGTTGGCTGCTGACTCTATGCCGGCGGACAGCTCAGCTGAATCTGTCACTGAAATATTCCCTGTCGCCGTAGACTCCGGTGACGCGAGGATGCTGTCATTTGGTGACTCCGTGGTACCGGAAAGAATCTCAAGATAACGGAATCGGTCACTGACATATCGTCTGGCGCGAAAGACGTCGTGGACTCCTCTGACGCATCGCTACTAGCTTGTGACTCACTAGTGTTGACTCCTCTCCAGTCCAAAAGTGCTGTGACTGACACGTTATTAGCCGAGGACAATGTCAAACCACTTGTATTCCCTGCGATTAACAATAAAATTCAAATTACGACAAAACGATTTCTAAACACATTACACATTTGTCTTGTTTTTAAAATACAATCAATTTAGTTGATACTCGGGTACCTAACCAGGGAAAGTCGTAAACTGATATTTTAGAAAATATAAAAAAAAATGAGGGTATTATCAAATGTTTAGCAAAACAAACGGATGATTTCGTCAGTCAAATTGATTGTATGGTCAGACAAATTGTTTGTTTAGTCAGACAAAGTGATTGTATATTCGGACAAATTGATTGTTTAGTCAGACAAATTGATTTAATTTAGTCAGACAAATTGATTGTTTAGTCAGACAAAGTCAGATCAACGAATAATAGTAACTTAGTTCGCCGTCCGTTAAGACACTTTGCTCGTACAATAGTTGAAGGAAAAGGAAGAAGAACTTCAGATTTTATCAAATTTATTACACAGATACAATATTCTATAGTTTAATTCTGTAAACAAAACATGATACGATGCCAGTTTTACCTGATATTATATTGCCTACGGTAGTCGATGACTGTGTAGTAGTTTCTGATGTAGTTAGAACCGTGGTAATATCTGCAAGTCATGAAACAACATTGAAATCAATATAGTATCTATAAGTAATGAAACAACACTGAAATCAATGTAG
This sequence comes from Bulinus truncatus, assembly GCA_021962125.1. Classification (NCBI taxonomy): domain Eukaryota; kingdom Metazoa; phylum Mollusca; class Gastropoda; family Planorbidae; genus Bulinus; species Bulinus truncatus. The sequence goes on along the minus strand of JAGDYQ010000091.1, from coordinate 3,460,986 downwards.
TATCTATACGTAATGAAACAACACTGAAATCAATATATAGTATCTATAAGTCATGAGATAACATGAACAACAATATATAGTTGTTATAGGTGATCAAATAGCACATATGTCAAAACTTACCAATTTAATCAGTCAAATCAGTCTATCGATCTGCATGTCACACTGACTTACAATCTGTTTGTCAAAAAATGGCAGACTCCCTTTTTGATCTAAAGGTGTGTGCAATCCTGTAATCGGGGCCCATTTAATCACTCTATAATTTGATTTCAAAAATCAATACAAAAACTGTGTGGGGCCCCCACAAAGGAAACTGCTCAGGGGGCCCCCACAAAACACTGCTCAGGAGGGCCCATAAAGTTTACTGTTTAGGGGGCCCCCACAAAGGCTACTGCTCAGGAGGGCCCACAAAGTTTACTGTTTAGGGTCCCCCACCAAAGGCTGCTTCTCAGGAGGGCCCACAAAGTTTACTATTCAGGGGCCCCACAAGGAATTTACTACTCCAGGGGGCCCCCAGGCAAGTTACCTAAATGAGCAGTACGTAACTATTTGTAAGTAAATAACATCAACTAAACCACCTGCCACTATAATCTGTCTGTAAGTGAATCCATTACATATAGTCAGTTAAGTTATCATTACATGTGTGCTTACATAAATTTTAACATATTTTTCGACTTACCTAGCGGTCTCTGACATATATAACCTGCAAAAGGAAAACAATAAGCTTCGCTAAGATGTATAAACATTAATAACACAACACAACACAGCACAACACTTAAAAATGAATCGATTAGTGTAATAAGGAATTAGTTTAAACACTGAAAAATAAAGGGAAACTTCAATTGATGCTATCTATTCGTTATAAAATTGTCAACCGAAAAATAAGATAAAAATCAATTCAATTAGTGTTTGTCTGTGCTAATGATGAGCTATTGCTTATTAGATGAGTGCTGTTTGACTCACCCTTCAGGTCGGTGCAGGGATTCCCTTGAAGCAGTGAGTACCCCAAGGGGAAGATGAAGTACTGCAGCTCGAAGCTGACACACAGGTCAGTCATGGCCATAGAGTTGAAGTAGGAGCTGGACACAGTGGTGGGCGTGTTCTCCCACACGTAGACTGAAGTATTGGTCAGTTTATTATACACACAGATTTAAGTATTAACAGGTACAATGATCACACAGATAGAATGAAGTACTGATGATTATGTACTTATAGTACATGTTTAATAACCAATGGGATTTAATAAAAGGTAATCCAGGGGGGTCATTTCCCCCAGCTGGTCCTACGAGCCTCGGGGGGTAGAGGGCGCTACCAAATACTAAATGAAAGTATACTAATACAATAAGAAAAAAATTAAAAGATAAAAATAACAATTAGTTAACCCCGCCCACCTCCCACTAGACTAATGTTATTATATTAACAATTATTTGATGTGGGCATTACATTGAGGTGTTCCACACAAATATTTGGTATAAACAGTGACCTCGTGCCTACGAAGTGGGCAAAATATACTAAATGTACATACTGAATGTAATTACTGAATTTATATACTGAAGGTATATTGTGACTGTAGGTACTAAATATATATATATATATATACTAGTTGCAAGTACCCGGCTTTGCCCGGGTTTAAAATAGGTTTTCTGTTTACCTTTTGTTTTCTCCCTCCCCCTCTCTCCTCCCCCTCCTCCTCCTCCTTACCCCCTCTCTCCCTTTCTCTTTCCCTCCCTCCCTTTCTCCTCCCTCCCTCTCCTTCCCCTCTCTAACTCTCCCATCTCCCTCTCTCTCCCTATCTCCCTTCCTCCTTCTCTCACTCCCGTCCCACGTCTCTCACCTTCTCCCTTCCTCCTCCCCCCTCTCTCCCCTACCCCCCCTCTCTCTCCCTCCCTCCTTTCTCCCTCCCTCTCTCTCCCATCTTTCTCTCTCTCCCCCTCTTCCTCTCTCTCCCCTCCCTCCCCCTCTCTCCCCTTTCCCTCCCTTTCTCCCTCCCTCCCTCTCCTCCCTCTCCCATCTCTCTCTCCCCATTCATCCCTCCCCTCATTCCCTCTCTCTCCTCCCCTGCCCCCTCCTCTTTCTCTCTCTCCCCTGTCTCCCACCCTCTCTCTTTCCCTCTCCTCTATCTCCCTCCCTACTCCCTCCCTTCATTTCTCCCTCTCCCTCTCCCCCCGCTCCCCCTCCCCCTTCTCCCTCTCCCACTCTCTCCCCTGTCCACCCCCTCCTCCCTCCCTCTCCCCTCCCTCCCTCCTACCCTCCTTTTCTCCCCCTCCCCCTGCCCTCTCTCTCTTTTTCTCTCTCTCCCTCTCTCTCCCTATCTCCCTCCCTCCTTCTCACCCCCGTCCCCCTCTCTCCACCCTTCCTCCCTTCCTCCTCCCCCTCTCTCCCTCCCCTGCCCCCTCTCTCTCTTTATCTCTCACTCCCTCCATCCTCTCTCTCCTTCCCTCCCCTTTCTCTCACTCCCTCCCCTCCTATCTCCCTCCCCTACTCCCACTCTCCCCTCCCTTCCTTTCTCTTTCCTTCCCTCCCTTTCTCTCTCCAACCCTCCCTCTCCCTCCCTCCCCATTAATCTCCCTCCCTACCTCTCTCCCTCCCTCCCTCCTTCTCTCCCCCTCTCTGCCCCCTCCTTCCCTCTCCCTCCCTGCCCCCTCTCTCTTTATCTCTCCCCCTCCCCTCTCTCTGTACAATAAAACGTCCAAATTACGCTTCTTAAATAAACAGAAAACCTTATTTTAATCCCGGGCAAAGTCGGGTACTTGCAGCATGAAAAAAAAACAACAACAGTATTTTTTTCCCGTCCCTAACCCTTTCTTCACCGTCCGTTCAATTACACATTCACTTGGTGCGCGATTTTTATTTATAGTGAAGGCGATCCCATACCGTGGATACTTTAATATAGTAAAATACTAAAATAATTAATTACAATTAAACTACGCATTGAGATTATGGCTAATAATGTTAATAATGTCACAGAAACATTTTAATTAACGTATTTCGGTTTATTAAAGTGCACCTTTAATTACAATCTTCCGAATACATAAAACGATAGGTAAATAGATATGACTATTGATTTCATCATGTTTACAATTGGAGTTTCCGGGAGTTACCCCTCTTTAAAAAATGTCTCTCATAGGGAAATGACGTCACAGAGGAATTTTATCTATGGCGCCGTCGAGATTACTTTAATATAGTAAAATACTAAAATAAAAATAATTAATTACAATTAAACTACCCATCGAGATGAAACGAAACCTGTCCTATAACCTTCCCCATGTAATTATGTGTATGTGTAACCAATTTCACATTTTTTGGTTTTCTGGATCTTGAGTTATAAGGGAACAGACAGACAGACAGACAGACAGACAACAAATGCGTCTTATAAGTATATATATATATATATATATATATATATATATATATATACACAGATGTATATAGTGAATGCATATGCAGAATGTATATACTGAGTATATATATACATACTGAATGTAAACACTGAAAGTATAAACTTAATGTATATGTTGTAAAAGATTGCACAATAAATTTACTGCGGTATAAAAGTTTGCTTGCTGATGCCATAGTTACTCCACTGATCTGTGTATTTAACTTCAGCAGTATGTATTATTTTCACTTATTCATTTAAAAAAAAAAATGTTTTACAAAAGATGAAAAAATTGTTTCATTCTGGTAGAGCAGTCTTAAAAAATCTTAATTCTGTCTAGTTTTTAAACTAAAAAAAATTCATCAAAATAGTCATTAATAACAGAACGGGTCCTGTTTGACCTTACCACCATAGACACTTGATCGGACTGCACCAGTCCAGAAGCCATTTTGTGGTTGCTCAGGTAATTTTCCAGTAGTCGAAATCCGACTGTATCCGCGTTTGCAGCAGGATTTGTCCAAACAGGCTGTTGCACAGGGCTGCGGCTGTCGTCCTGTTAACTAGGTCGGTGCACATGTGATAACTGGTGTTGACTGTGGTACACAGGCTGTAAACTAAATTGGTCATGCACAGTGCATTATTGTAACCTGGCTGTTGTGTGTTTAAATTTGTTAGGTGAAATTAAATTGGTCATACTCATTGCATTTGTGTGTACCGGCTGTTTTGTGTTTAATTTTGTTAGTTGAATTTAAATATGAGGCCATACTCATTACGTAGTGTACTGGCTGTTGTGTGTTTTGAATGTGTAGAATGAAAGTTAATTGGCCATACTCAGTACATTAATGTACCCGGCTCATGGCCGGCCTTACGAATTGCAGGGGCCCAAATATATTGGATACTTGCGAGGCCCCTCTTCTAATCTTTAAAAGCCTGTGACAAGAGGCACGACTGAAAGTGATATGCTAAATGTAAATTGCGGGGCCCCCTGCTTGGCGCGGGGCCCAATATGAATTAATTGGTCAGATAGGCCTTAGGGCCGACTGTTGTATGTTTGAATGTGCAGATTGATAGTTCATATTTACATCTGTCGGTTACTTTTAAAACATTAGGTTTTATTTTATCTGAAATTTAAATGCACACACACACACACACGGTCAATATTTACATTTCAACAACGGATGAAAGGAACAACAACTCTCTTATTTCATTAATTAAAAAAGAAAAAAAAAGCAGCACGCGAGTTCCTACATGAATAGATTTTTGTAAACCCGTGTATCAATTGCCCAATTAAGTACACACCAGAGGTGTGCGGATCTCTTGAAAATTTAGCGTCCGCGTCCGTCCGCGGATTTCTATCAATGATCCGCGTCCGCAGAATCTTACAGCATTGGTCCGCAGTCAGTTCCGCGCGTCCGCATTGCTGAAATGTAGTTGTTTAAATGACTCAAATTTTTTTTATGTTAACGCTAAAAGAAGATCGCGTCAGTCCGCGAGTCCGCAACTTAACCATACTGAAGCGTCCGCTGTCAGTCCGCGGATTCGGAAAAGTCTGCGGATCTGTGTCCGCAAGCGGACGTCCGCTGTCCACTCATCTAAGGTACACCCCCTCTCCGCCCTCCCCCCTTACCCCCAGGTAAGGGTTGACTTTTATGATAGTACTAAAATAAATGTTCAACTCTGTTTTATACAGGAACAGGTTAGGGCTCGTTCGCAAATGACGTAACGCTTAGGGGAGGAAAGGGTCTGTGAAAATTGTGACGTCACAAAAAATAATTATCTATGAGGGAATCCAAAATTTGGTTGAATTTTCTGCCAAAATTACAATTCTTCTCAACTTGAAATTTTGAAAATTGACGTTATGAAAATTTTGTATCTTAAAATTTTGATAGTTCTTACTATTTGGAGAAGAAGAAGCTATTGGAAATTTTCTCTATCGATCAGTATCTGAATGTCTTATGGGAAAATGTAAAAGAATGATTATCTCAAAACTAACGAAGAAAAAAATTAGTAATTTGAGGTATTTTAATTTATTTTAACTTGTGACGTGACATAAGTGGGGGGGGGGGGGGGTGAACAATTTGTGACAAGGGGGAGGAGGTCCTAAAATGTCAAACTAGATAAATAGAAGACAGACAGGCGGATTGGGCACACACACACACACGTATATATATATATATATATATATATATATATATATATATATATATATATATATATATATATATATAAAGATAGATATATAGATAGATAGATAGATAGATAGATAGATAGATAGATAGATAGATAGATAGATAGATAGATAGATAGATAAAAAAGACAGGCACATATATGTTAATACAGATACATAGAAAAATGATATAAATTAGATAGACTATTGGAAAAGAAGACAGATTGGAAGATTTATTTATACACATATATAAACAGACATACATATGGATAGGGAGGCAGGCTAACAAACAGAGAGATAGACAAACAGACAGACATGCTGATAGTCAGCCGAAATTTGACGCAGATTTGAAGAAGTGTTGACCGGTAGTTGCGACACATAAAGATAGTCTTTACCTTCTGCTGATAGTACCAAGACCGCCAATACTTTCAGACGGATGCTGTCCATTGTGTGGTCAAAGTCACTGTGACACATAGAGATGTGCTTCTGTCTGATAATTACTACTTTTATTTTTTGTAATTTATTCCGAATGTTTTTTCTGAAAATTAGAAAACAACATTTTATTTTAAAAAAAAAACATTAATTCTGGGCGCAACAATCCAAGAAATTTTTTACTGATTGCGGAAGCAATTTCATTTTCTTAAAGTTTGGACATTGTTTGGACGCTTCAGGTTGTTGCTCGACCTTGACCAGTGCAAGGCCAGGACAGTTGTCCTCGGAAAACAATTCACGGGGGATGTTCTTTGGACCCCAGACAATAGAACAGCAGACCGTATTCATAGTGAGGTTTTCCCGATTAGGTCAATAGTCATTGATCGCACCATGAACCTAACGGACTCAGCTTTCAGTCCTCCACCCCCATATACCCCCCCCTCTGCCCATACACTATTCACCTATTCTTCCAAACAAAATGGTCCCAAGTAAATATCTCAGTACCGTGTATATATTGGTGTTACCTACAATTACAATGTGATAGACTTTGATGCTGGTTTGTCTCACCGCTTCTATAATTATCTATCACTGGGTTCTGGGTCAAATGAAGTGGTGAGGGGATGAGGGGGAGGAAGGGGGTTGAAGGGTTGGTGGGAGGAGGGGAAGGAGGCGGAGTTGAAAGAGTTGTGGTGGGAGGGAGGATGGGGTTGAAGGGTTGGTGGGGAAGGGGAGGGGAAGGAGAGGTTGAGAGGAGTTGGTGGGGAGGAGGAAACAGAGGGGGTTGAAGGTGGTGGGAGGAGGAAGGAGGGAGGAGGAGATATCCATAAGTAAACCGACTGGGAGAAAAACATTTCAAGGGTCAATCGAAAGTTACCAAGCATATACACAAGTTAAACACATTAACACAAGACTTAAGCATTAATAATAAATATTTTATGACAATGACTTTTTTTTAATCTACACACACACACACACACTTTATGCCTGACTACATTTTCAGACACAAAACTTCAAGAGTACAGCAGCATACGTAAGAACAATGTTATTAAAAGAGTTCATTCACAAATACGAACTTTCCAAACAAATAAATAAATACATAAATAAATTAAACCAATACAAAACACACAACTACTTACATTACATAAACCCCAAACTCTCATAATCAAAAAACAAAAACCTTCATAACATAAACACAAAACTCTTATAAAGAAACACAGATAAAGATACATTGCGAGCCGTGAAAGCAGACACAAAGATACACAGTTCTACACTCTCCAACACATAATCACACGTTTGAAAAAAAAACAAACAAATCACAACAAAAAAAAAAAGGACAACATATTTAAAGACTTACATTTATAAAACAAATAGTTCATGTACGATGTAGTCTCAGTAAAAACTTTTTAAAACACGTATTCCACATAGCTGCTAAAACATTCGGCAACTTTTGGTGCATCATCCAACTAAAAGCATCCGTTGACCAAAATTGCTGCAGTTATTCTCAATTCAAAAGGCTGCCTTTTATTTTTCAGCAAATCACGGAAATAATATTTCCAAAAATGAAATCCCAACCAATCCGACTGAATAAATAAAAAAAATGGATGTCCGATCGTACTACGTCATCACACAGTTTCACGGCGACAAATACATTGTGTGACGGTCTTTTGTTACAAATTTGTTTGATCGCATGATTTGAAACTTTTCAAAGAGATTGATCTAGAACGGTGTTTCTCAAACTTTGAACATCTATGTCCCCACACCCAGATTTGCACGTACTTTGTACCGATAGTAAATAAAAACAAACTTTTCACGGTCATGGTTTGCCCTCAATTCATTGATTTCGCTTCAGTCGTGAATGTTGACCCAAAGTTCCCAGCCCCGGGGGCAGCGCGGACCCCCCGCCAAACTCCATCCCGTACCCCCCTGAGGTACGCGTACCGAACTTTGGGAAACACTGATCTAGAAGGAGAAAGAAAACATTCAACAATAGAAGACTATGGTTTGAAAAGAAAACAACATACAATAGATTGGATTCCTTTAATTTGTTGAAATGTTTGTTACAGTACGTACATGGATGTATCTGTCTCTCGCTCTCTATTTCTCTCCGTGTATGTGTGTCTGTGTGCAATAACTTTGATTTCAGTTGACTGAAAATATAGCTTGGGTTACCGGGTACACAATAACATTTTCATACTTCTATGGACAGCTTTGTTGTGTAAAAATATCATATTGTTGTCGTAAAAATCGTCATATTTGTAAAACGAAAGGAAAAAAAAAGTAATGCACTAATCCTTTGTTTCTTTTCTTACTATCGTTTACTTTTAATAAACTGTTTTATTTCAACTTTTTTTTAAATTTAGAATACTTGCACTTTCTATCTCTCAATCGTGTTGATTATAATTACGTTATCAGATTGTGCTGCCCATTTATTAAATCGCTCAATTACGTCATTAAAAAGTATGCCTGTGTGTGTGTTATAGTTCAGTGTTATTGTAAGTAATTTATACTCCGTAACACATCGCGCTTGGAGCATCCATCAATAACTTAAAGTAAACACAAATAAAAATGATTTATCACAATGACAGCCTCTGTATGGTGGTCAGCTTTTCGACCCCGGACTTTTCGACCCCGGACAGTTCAACCCCGTCATCTCGACCCCTGCAACACTTCGACCCTGGGACAGTTCGACCCCGGACTATTCGACCCCGTTAACTGATAAAATTAATATTTGAATAATTATATCTTTGATTTTAAAATGTTTAGTAACTTTGTTCAACATATGTTTAATTGTTACAGAAATTTGTTGTTTTTTAATTTTAAAATGTGTGTTTTAATTGTTATAAATTTTTGTTTTAAGTGTATATAAAATGTGTGTTTCCAGACAGGTATAAGACAGATATAATAATAATGTACAGATAAGTCATGAAACAAACGTTATACTGAACCTATCCATCTTGGATATTAGTCACTTATGTGTCATTTGTGCCAGTGAAAGTTCAAAACGAACAAACCATTGGTCAATGAAACTCATGTGCCTGCATGATATTTGTAAGATATCATGTCAGTCTTTAAAAACTTTTGAACGTGTTTAGAGCATCAGAACTCAAACATTACAGAAAAACATATTTTAAACAATTAAAACACATATTTTAAACTAAATTAATGCAATTTAAATATTTTAACAAGTATACACATGTTGAACAAAGTTAATAACATATTTTAAAAAAAAGAAATAATAATTCAATCATTCTTTTTATCAGTTGACGGGGTCGAATAGTCTGGGGTCGAACTGTCCCCGGGTTCAGGAGTGTCGCGTGTCAAATAGTCCCGGGTTCGAAGTTTCGCGTGGTCGAATGGTCCCGGGGTCCGAGTGTCGCGTGGTCGAACAGTCCGGGGTCGAAGTCGCGTGGTCGAACTTGTCCCCTGAGTTCGAAGTGTCGCGCGGTCGAATAGTCGGGTTCGAAGTGTCGTGGTCGAACTTGTCCCGGAGTTCGAAGTGTCGCGCGGTCGAATAGTCCCGGGTTCGAAGTGTCGCGTGGTCGAACAGTCCGGGGTCGAAGTGTCGCGTGGTCAAACTGTCCGGGGTCGAAAAGTTGTGGAACCCCTCTGTATTTCTGTCCTACTCAGGACCCTCAGGTCAAGTGTCCGAGCAAGTCCATGTGTCTAAACACGGGCCTGACTGCAATGCTTAAAGAACGACTGCTCAATAACTGACTGTACTTTGTTCCCATTAGAATTTGAGGAACACTGGACTTAGATTAGACCCAATACCATTAACTGATCCACTGTAGGCATAGTAGGTATTAATTACGATTTGAGGAACACTGGACTTATTGACACATTTGAGGAACACTGGACTTATTGACACATATTTGAAAATGGAGCAGGGCCCTTCTTATACATATGTAAACCTACCCCCTCCACCAAACCGCTAACGGGGCCCCTTATCTGTATTTTATACTGCCGGTCACAAGTAAAGAACTACGAACACTTGTCACGGACCTAGGGCTAAAATGATTCAACAGTAAAGATCTGCCCGAGGTTTCCCAATTTTTAAAGATTATATGGGGCCCAAAATTCTCAAGCTTTTTTGCCCAGGGCCCTGATATTATCTTATGCCTAGCTTAAAAAAACTTGCCAAAGGCCCTCCAGATGTAATTTCGCCTATGGGCCTAAAATGTAATTTTGAATAGTGTCTCCCCCACCCCCCAATGAAAAGTAAAGGAAGTCTCTGAACAAGTATGATTATGTGTGAGTAAAAAAATATAAAATAAACCAAAAACCTTCAAATGTTTTCTATGTTATTGTAAAACCAAATTTATAAAGCGTCTGACAAACTAGGCCAGTACACAACACAGACAGACTCTTTATCAGCAGGAGCATCGCTATTTTAAAAAGAATCATACGTAATGACTAAAATGAATGACGTCATTTGTGTTATTTTCCTATTTAAAAAGTGTAGCACCTATATATCGACACACAAATACACAAATATGGCGGCTTTCGGGAATATCCATTTAAATTGACGTTTAGCATTCTGTATACTTGTTTTATTCTCTTGGAAAATGCAATCAGAATTAATATTTAAAAAAATTGAAAACAAGAAGAATGTTTACGGTAATATTCATATTTTAAAATTTATTATTGAAGTTAAATAATAAAACAATAACAATTAATTTCATGACAACGACACGATTTTAGGATTTTAGTTAAAAAAAGGAGTTTGAAGCAAATAAAACAATGCGACAGAAGTAAAACTGACTAACTTTCTGTTTGGATGTTCGCTAAATGTTAACTTTACAAAACACGTGGTGGGCAGTGCAATGGGACTATATTTAAAAAAAATAATAAAGACTATCGATTTAAGTTTAATATCCGTATTGGATTCTTTAATCGATAAAAAGGGGGAACGAAAAACAGCGAAGGCCGTCAACACTGAACACAGGTTCGGCCTTAGTGAAGTGTACGCGCCAGAGACAATTACGCCGTTGGCCCCCGCGCGTAAAACGGTAAAGACAGGCCGCTTCTGCTGTATAGGGGCTCGCTATAAAGTCAATAAGTATCTTTCAGTTATTTTTTTTACTACATCCCACCCCATATAAGATAGCGTTTTTAACTTACCAACATCCACTGACGGAGAGAATTCTCAAAAATCGCGCCATTCTTCAACGTCTGCTGACTAACATATGGACAACAGCCAGTTCAGCTTTTTGGGGGGGGCAGCAATCTCCTCCTCTGCTACAGGGCCCATCTGATCACAACCCCCTCCACGCTAGTAGTCTTAAAGCGCCATAGCCTGTGAACATTGGGACCCCCGTCATAGCCGTAATATGTGTTCATGTTCCTACATATTTAAAAAAAACAAATTACCTACGGACCCGCAAGACCAAGGGAACGATAATTGCACGCGCACACAGAAGCACACAATACATACACAGACCTAAGTCTATGTGTCATACATCACGTGATAGCCACCACACACTCATTCAGTAACAAATGACGTCTCGCCACATGTATTTATAGTACCAGCTTCAGTCTCGTGAAATCCACCTCTCTTTCTAAACAACTGAAGCTCACCATCGCTTTCTATTCACTTAGGAGTCTGTAGCCAGCAGGTACATTCACCAAAATGTCACCAAGATGATCAAACCGACACTGCCAACTGCCCGGAGCTGACCTCCTTTGGTCCTGGGCGCTGGTCAACCTTCTGATCGTCGCTGACAGATTCTGTGGAAAAGAACGTTCAAATCTCCAGACTGACCTATTTGACATACTTCTAGCTACAATACTGAAAGTCAGTGGTGCCGAACTTAAGGCACGCGTGCCACAGTCGGCACAAATTGCCTCATCAGTCGACACGCGACTGAATTATCACTTTTATTTTAATTGGAGTGATAGCACTTTGCGATAAGTGGTTCGTAAGTTGAATTTCAGGCACGAGGCCCCAAAAAAAGGTTCGCCACCACTGCTATAGGTAAGTCTATCGTACACCGATAATGTTAATAACTGTGCTCATTCTATGCGGATACTCATATTGGTTCGAAGCACAAGGAGGAAGCACATGAAGAACAACACTGAGGGTATTTATAGTTATTGTTTTATAAAAGTTCAAAAGTTCATTTCACTGACCTTGTAGTTCATTCGAAAATCAATTTGTAGATCATGAATGGTTGTTCCTCGGTCGCGCTGCCGTGATACTTTACTTGCGTCACGATAAAGGCTGAATATTGACAACAGCATACTTTTTTACCGGTTGATATTGAACTGTTGAGTGACGTTGTTATAAATGTGGTAGGATTCTCTCTGTTGTGGTATTTGGAGATGCAGTTTGAAGGCTGGGTAATGAGCTGAAGGATGACGTTGTTGACCAAGGAGCCAGCTGAGAGAGTTGTTTGTGATGGAATAGTTGATGTTAGGTTTGTGGACAAGGAAGGTAATGTTGGAGTTGCTGTAGATGCAGTAGCTGCAGTAGTGGATGGTGATGAGTATGGCTGTGTATCTGTAATGAGTGAATTTGTAAGATATGGCTGTCTAGCGGTAGTTGTTGATAGTGTTAGATATGGCTGTGTAGCTGTAGTGATAGAGTTTGTTAGATATGGCTGTGTAGCTGTAGTGATTGAGTTTGTTAGATGTGGCTGTGTAGCTAGTAGTTGAGAGTGTTGAATACGGCTGGTGGCAAGTTTGTAGAAGTATTATAGATGGCTGTGAAACTATAGTGGTTGAGTGTGTTATATATAGCTGTGTGTCTGTAGTAGTTAACTTAGCTGTATCAGGCCAAGTAGTCGAAGTCAGTGATTGAGTTGTTCCTGAATCTATCGCCAAAGCATCGTTTCTTTAGTGCTAAACTGTTCTGCGGGCGGATTACTCTTTGTGACATCAGACAGTGTTGCTGTTATAGGCGTTGTACTGTCAAGTTTAGATATTAACACTACATTCTTTGATGTTACCCAACATTCTGTGATGTCAACACTACATTCTGAGACGTCAGCACTACATTCTGTGATGTCAACACTACATTCTGTGATGTGTCTACACCCTGTGATGGCAACACTACATTCTGTGATGTCAACACTACATTCTTTGACGCCAACACTACATTATGTGATGTCAACACACCATTCTGTAATGTCAACACACCATTCTGTGATGTCAACAATATGGCTTTTGTGGTCGACTTTGTGGACTGCATTGTAGGAGAAATGCTAATGGAAGAAGCTGTGATTGTTCTATCTGTAACGATAGAGTGCAAGCTAAAAATACTGTTTCATCAATATAGAATAAGCATTTTGTTTTTCTGTTACATCAGACACAGGCCCGTAGCGTGCGGATGAGGGGGGCAGGGAGGCAGGGCCCCTCCCAGCCCCCTCAGCTTATTTTTTCTACTTAGTAAAATGTATTGCCTGGACCCCCCCCCTACCGGCTATTGCCTGGTCCATGCTGTAGAATTTTCACGCTACGGGGTTGATCAGACACCAAATCAATAACGAAACACACATACAGACACATATTTATATATTATTTTGTAATTTGCAGGAACGGGTGTTTTCACGTGCGGTGTCAGAGAGCTCGACTGTCGATAGGAGAGGCCCCCGGAGTTCGAACTATGTGATTTTCGTCAGGTCTTGGTAAAAGACTCCCAATCAAGTCCAACCAGCTTTAAATAGGTGCCTGAAATTAAGTTCGGGGGAGTTAAGTCGGCTGGACGTTGTGCAAACCACACACACTCCCTTTAGATGGCGAGCTTACATTAAAAGAAAGAAGACTTTTTTTCAAATGAGTTGAAATGCAAAGTAACTGGAGCAGGGCAGTCTCATTTGTGATTAGAGAATCCACATGTAAGTAGAAATATATGTTGAAGTAGGCAAGAGTCTCACTAAGCTATTTTTATGTAGCGAATTATATATTCAATAGACTCATACCACAGCCAGTTTATTCAAATTTAGTGATCTAAAGGGATTAAAGAATGGATCAATGAAACCGACCCATGATAAAAAGCCGTCCACGGCCACACATGATAAAGAGCCATCATTGGCCACCCATGATAAAGAGCCGTACATAACCACCCATGATAAAAGGCCGTACATGGCCACCCATGATAAAGAGCCGTACACTGGCCACCCATGATAAGGAAACCGTCCTTGGCCACCCATGATAAAGAGCCATCATTGGCCACCCACATGATAAGAAGCCATCATTGGCCACCCATGATAAAGAGCCGTACATGACCACCCATGATAAGAGAGCCGTACATGGCCACCCATGATAAAGAGCCATCCATGGCAACCCATGATAAAGAGCCGTTATGGCCACCCATATTTATATGCTATATAGCAACAGCGGCTCTTCATTGCCTTTAGAGAATCTCACATTAAATCAGTCTTTTTGTTGTGCGTGTGTGCGTACTTTGTGCCTCCTCACCAACCCACCCCCCCGAGCATAAATCTTCTTAAATTTTTTATACGTTCGATGGGAATTTTAAAAAAATCATTTTAAGTGTAACCTACCTGTCTTGTTCTGGCAAATATACCCTGAAATAAAAAAAACAGAAGGCGAAAATATTTTAAGTAAGTACGGAACGTGATAAAGGACTTGTTTTCATTGACAACAATTGTTTCGTAGTTTATTTTAAAGTACATATCTGTTTACATGTAGGCCTACATATTTGTATACATAAAGCCTACATATCTGTATACATGTAAGCCTACATATGTAGCCTACATATCTGTATACATGTAAGCCTACATATCTGTATACACGTAAACCTACATATGTAGCCTACATATCTGTATACATGTAAGCCTACATATCTACGTAAGCCTACATATCTGTATACATGTAAGCCTATAT